>JBDJHY010244895.1:0-20349 GCA_039654485.1 Withania somnifera
TTCCATATTCTCATAATCTCTTGAAAAAGATGCTAATCACATTGGTTAGAAGTATTTCCACATATTCACTACAAAACCATCAAATACTATACAATTATTCTCTAAACAAAGTCAATTACTACGAGTTATGTGGCTTTCCGGCAGGTAAAACTTCCTATGATCAACTATCTAGGACTATGTAGCCATGTTCTATGAGGAGGTTAGGTACACTACTGCGCTCTACCATATCAAGTAAATTATAGGGTAGGGTTTTTTCCTAAGATTGTTCTTCCCACTCCATTGGTAACAGAAAGTTGGTAGTAGTGGGACACACCCTCAGGTAGATCTTTTAAACAGTTGTTAGCCTTTGATAAGGCCTATCACGAGACTTATAGGATTTGCAAACAGAGAGGTCATCAGCAGGTGATGGTTCGAGGTACTCAATCTAGGGGCAAGAAAGCGAATAACGTTGAGGGTTTCTTCTTATGGTGGAGAGTTCGGACATGAGGCCATGGGATATCCCTTTCTTAGGGCCAAATTTTCACAACAACTTTGGTTAATTAGTTAAAGTTCCATATAGGTTTTATTTAGCCTCACCTTCGAGTTCTTAGGATGTGCTCAGTGACACCCGAACTCAACTTGGTTAGGCCAGTCAGTGTAGCTAGACCCTACTTTAGTCGATTGACAAAGGCTAGGGTATGTGGAGTAGTCACCGCTATCAGGGCATTTCTAGTAGTAATCAATCATCTAGGAGATGGTAGCATAGGAATGATAGGTATAGGCGTCTGAAAAAGTATCAACGAAAGCCCAGTATATAGGTTCAGGACTCCGCATCATCAGCAGATATCAGTCAGAGTAGCAGCCTATTAGGGGAACACCTACTGGGATTCGAGGTTGTAGTTGCCATAAGGGCTCAATTAGTTGTTTTTTCATGGCAGAGACCACAGTTATAATAAGTGTAGAGAGACAGGACATAATGATTTATATTTTTTTAGGCATTGAGCCATTTAGTTGTCACAAGTTTTAGCCTTGCATAGCAGTTAGTTAGAGTAGGTGATAGTTCGAGTAGTTCGTGTTTTGCTTATGGAAGGATTGGTTATTCGACCAGGGAGTGCCTAATCATGGATGATTTAGTGAAGTGGGTCAACAAAGTCTTCCAACAGTTCTCTATAATTCAGTTTGTTACCTTGGGCAGGTTGTTTCGGGCGAGCTAACTTTGAGCTTTTTATTTACATGGTTTTATTTACCCCCTACCTAGTTGGATTATGCTGATTTGGGCATGACTCTGACTTAATTCTTTCTTATTTCATATGTGCTAGTTTGAGTGGTTTTACCATATAAAGTTGTGTCATAGACTAGGTTTAGGCATTTTTTAGCCTATTTGAGGTTTGTGGCCCTCAATAACGTTGTCCCCTAATAGAATCTAGGTTGTGATTACTATTATCAAGATAAGTATTTTCTTTTATCCCAGGGAGGTTCCTGTGATTCAATTTTATGTTTCGTATGGTGATTCAGGAGCTAAGTTCCTTTGTTTAGGTGGGCCTTACTATATCCCAGATGATATTTGAGCACCCTTACCTTGTCATACCCTGAGTGGTGAACATTTTTCGTACGGTCCTTTTGTTTCCCATTTATGAGAAGGGTACTTTAAGTGGTAGATCCTAGTTAGGGATTTGAGTTGCTTGGTTAGTTTAGCCTGTAGAGGTTTTGAAATAGCGAAGTTGGGTCTTTTGTTGATAGGTGGCCTTGGTGAGTTTGTCAGTTATGGGAAGGTTACCCTTTTCTTCAAATATACAAGATTTTTATATTGTGGTTATACCTTAGACGTGACTGGTGTACCTTATTAGGTTCACAGAGGTCCTTAGGCCATTGCTGATTGAGATTGACTTTACGTTCAAGTCTAACAGTTGGTCCCTCAAGAGTTTTTATTATCATTTTGAGTTTGGAGTATCTTAATTCTTGTGAGTAGATGCCCTGTTATCCTAGGGTGATCTTTCCCGACTGTGAGCTTTTCAATAGCTCTAGGATGTGACCACTGCTATCTGTGACTTTCGTTGGTTGGTTATAGATAACCAGAGTGGTTAGTCTTTGTGAGTCATTCTTTCTATTTTTTTCCTTCTGTTCTGGATTTATTTCCAGTGATTTATCTTTAACCGTCTCCTATGTCAAGCTCAAATGGGGTTGGTATTACCTCTTTGGTTTCCTCGATCATGTTTGCTAGTGTTTAGTCTTTTTACTCGCATGAATGTAACTATTTTGGTTGGAGACAATGCTTATTTAGTGGTGGATCGAGGGTGTGGTATCCTAGAGAATTCCATATGCCCAGTTATGTGTTTTATTTCTAGTCTTAGTCAGTTGATACGACTGTGCAAGTTTGATCCTCGTGAGTGGATACTGGGTTGGTTTCTACTGTAATTTATTGGGTTAGACTAGTAACTGGGTTATACTGGGTTTGTTATTCAGTTTTGTGAGTGTGTTCTTTATCTGAAAGTCAGGAGACTCTCAGGTTCTGAGTTAGGGGAACTAAACTTTAGAAATTTATGAGTAGATGGAGTTTATCCCTGTTCTCATTTTGTGATGATCAGTAGTTTTGGGTAGTTGGATTTTGGATAGGGATATGGTTTTATTTGTTACACCATTTTGATATAAGATGATGACATCTAAGTTTACATTCATGACCTGTGGTTATTATCAGCATATGAGTAGAATGATAGAGTACCCTGGGATGATACTTTCCTTTGAGTTTTGATGTCTCCTCTATTTTGTTCCTATACAATTTCAAGTTGATGTGTTGATTTTGAGGATCATGATTTAGATAGTCACTATAATTTCAATTTCTAGGCCATGGATAAGGTTTTGCTTTGTAGGAAAGGTTAACTAGCATTTATTGTGTCAGGTGTTGTTGGTTGGCCAATTGGTAGCGGTTGCCTTTATGTGATGTTGTTAGTTGATTATACTCGAGGAGCTTGTAATATTCAAATCTATATAGCAGGGTTTCATTAGTTTCTGATGGTATGTTATAGATAGGCATTGACCCTTACAGTTCTAGAGTTGGTGATACTATTTAAACCATTCTTTACGAGGCCTATTGTACATGATATTTAATACACCTAGCATAGAAGAGGTTTCAAGAGAGTCTTGCAACTTTTATATTCGAGAGGCATTTTTCTTGCATGATATCCCAGTTTCTATTCTTTTAGACGTGGCACCTGATTCACTTCTTGATTTGCTGAGGATGGTACGATAGTTATTTTTTATCCATGAACTAGAAGCCAGTCTGAGCAGATTATTTGGGTACCCTAGGATATATTGTGAGCTTGTATCCTTAACTTTGGTCATGGTTGAGGTTGAAGTTTATTAGTGATGAAGTTTTACATGATGACAGTTGCTAGTCTAGTATTCTGATGTGCTATTCGGTGTCTGCTTCTCGATGCTTGAACATTCAAAAGATAAGGTCCGAGCACCACAGACTAGGTGGTTTATTGTGGTGACACCTGATTTATGAGTGGAAGTGGGAGCAGATTATCATGGATTTTTTTTGACTCCCTTATACTTCTAGGGATCATGATTGTATATGGGTCATCACAGATTGATTGACTAAATCTTCTCACTTTCTACCAACTTTATTTTCTTGGGGTTCCAAGATACTTGTGGTCTTGTATGTAAGGGATATTCTTTGTCTACATAACGTGCCCATTTCTACCACATCAGACAAAATTATGCAATTTTTATTAGTATTTGGTATAAATATTTTAGGCCTTATACGGGGTATTTTGCAGATTACCAATTGATAGGTACAATAGTATTGAGAGTGTACCTCAGACTTCTAATTTGATTCGAGATGCTACAAACATAGTCAGGCCTATTTGGATTATATTTCAGATAGCACAGTGTTGAGAAATAGGCTACACAGATTATAGAATTTTCTTTTTGAGTTTATTACCAGATACTTAATGATTGAGAGCTCAATTGGTTCCTATGATATCACAAAGCAGATTAGCGAGGTTGCCTGCAAATTGACCTTACCTCCTGAGTTAGTAGCGGTATACCATATTCCATACACATCTCTTTTCCTTGTTATTATGTACCAAATTATTCCCGTAAGTTTAATTATGAGTAAGATTGATTGGACAACTAATTAGTTCGTATCAAGTAGCCTGAGACTATCATTGATAAAAGATGTACACAAATTATATCTAGGGGTATTTCTATTATGAGAATTCTTGTTGTTTCAGAGTTTACGTATTCCTTTATTCTTACTTTAGTGGATGAAAATTCCTTTAGTGGTTGATGTCGTAATGGCCCTCGGGGCCATTTCCATGATTCCTACAACTTCTCTGCGTTTAGAGTGTTCATGTAACTGCCCTAAGTCATTCTGACTTGTTTGGATTGGTAGGTTTGTTACCTGGCTATTTTTACAGTTTAAAATCCTTTAATTTCTGGTACTTTGGGCCTTAATCAACTTATACAACATAGAATTTCTTTTTTGCTTATTTTTTAAGTCTAATTATTGACCACATAAATACTTCATATAGGTATTATTGAAATCGAACTCCATTTCTATTCTTTACCTATTTTGGATCATTTTTGGAATTCCAGCACCAGTACTCAGTTCGATCACTCTGGTGGGATGCAATCGCCTCAAGTCCAAGTTTTTCCCTTTAGCTCTGGTGGGATGCAATCGCCTCAAGTCCAAGTTTTTCCCTTTAGTGTGATCGTGCTAAGGTGACATGACCACTCCATTCCCCTAGAACCACCCTCACCGCAATCACGGTGTAGTGCACCTCTAGCTTATATAAGGAAAGCTCCAGTAATTTTTCATTATTTTCTTAGGAACCTCCACCAAATTCTCTCTAATTTTAAGCTCAAATCAGAATATTTAAGATCTATTTTTTTTTTTATTTCCATTCCGTGGAATTGTGTTCTTGAGATTCTATGATTGTTTTTACTAGGTGATTTCTTGATTTATCTGTAGTTATAAAGCTTACTATGTTACATAAACATTTCATGTTTGTTTCTTCATTTTGTATGGTAAGTTTAAGTCCTATTTTGTACCATACGATGTATGAGTTATGCCCTACATGTTGGTAGTAATATTTTACTTATCCATGCTATTTGGGTTTACGAACCTATTTTTATTTGGATTTTGACCCCTCTATAGAAATATGGGTCTTATTTACCCTACAGGCTCATGGATTACGTTTTTTCTAGGCGCATGTGGTGCCAATCTAATTTGTGATTCTTAGCTTCTTCCAATGTGACTTTTGAGCTTTTCACTGGCACCAGGTAGGCTAAGGTCTACTTTCTTCAGACTGGGTATTAGTGTATTATATATATGGTAAAGTGTCATCTTGGTAATGGGACTACTAGTCAGAGTCCCTCAATGTTTATTCTTTCGACTATATCCTACTTACTGGCTGGTATCTTGGTTACTTAACCTGGGGATATATTTCCCAAACCATGCGTTCAACGCCGACTCTGGAATAGAGTATGGTTGGGGGAGGAGTATAACCTTTGGTGCATATTGTTCATACACTAACTCTAGAAACTCAACTAGTTGAAAGAGGATTATACTAGTGGTTAGAGCTTAGTAGTTATCCCCTAGTTTAGGCTGGTAGCTTTAGACACAACTAGGTAGGATGAGTGCTCTATGTTCTACCTGAAGTGTTGCATAAGGCTAGAACATGTGTGGTCAGTTAACTATACATAGTTGGACGTAGCTTTACTAGATAGTTTAAAGCCATGTGTGATGATATTGTACCCTCAACAGTGCAATACTGGGAGTGAACAGTGTTGGCCTGAGTTGAGATGGCTTTATGTATTTGCCTCTATGGGTGTGTACTTAGCCCTTAATAGGTGTAATGACCAATTTGGTCATTTACTTGCTTTTTTGTTTTTCTTTGTTTAAAGTCATCTAGTAGTTTCCCAAGTCACTTATGGTTTTCTGGTACTGGTAGTTCGGTGCCCTGGTAGCTCATGTTCCTATTATCTCGGTTTCCCTATTTTGAAATTCTAGTTTTTAAATAGTGGAAATTCATAGTGCATTCCTTGTAAATGCTCTTAAATCATATACTGACAGTTTCTTAGCTTTAAAATACCGACTTTGGTCTAGATGGACCTGAAGTTCATGTCCCGAGATTTTCAGTATGAGTTAGAACTATTTTGTGGAAATTTAGTTCAACCAAAGCTTATTTTTGAGCTTGGTGGTCTTTAGGTGATCAGAGTGTCATATCTAAATTATGAAAATTCCATCAACCATGTAATGGTGATTTTTTGCTATTTTGACCCTTGTTTTGCTTCTCGTAGTGTTCGGGTTCATTTTGGGTTTGTTTGTGGAAAGTTGGAAAATTGCTCCTTTTAGTTGATTTTGATTCTAAGGTCATTTTTGTTTATGCGACCTACATTGTCCATTTCGTCATTTCGATTGAGTTTGTAATATGTTTTTCACTAAAAATTCATATTTGATTTTTCAAATTGGACTCCATTTCATTTCTGAGCCCTAAGTTGAATTTTCTAAAAATGTTATTTTTCTAATGTAGTTGCAGACCGATTTATTGGTCAAATTTCTTTCTAAGCGACACTTGATGATAAATTGGACATTTGGACTGATAAATCGATACCTTCTAGGTTGTCTTTCTCAATAGGGAATGTCAATTTATTGCACATTTTGAACTGGGAAATCGATTCCTGCTGATGGTTTACATTTCCAAGGAATGCCGATTTATCGGTACTTTTGACTGATAAATCAGTCACCTATTGAGTCGTCATAAATGAGAGGTTGCCAATTTATTGTCACTATTGATTGATAAATTAGTCATCGTGGTTGTTTTAAGGGTGTTTTTCCTAGTTTTCTCATTTAATTCTTGCCCAACCCTCCTTCAAAATCTCTCATCCCTTAGCTCAAATTTGGCCCAAATTAGGTTCTAAGTTAGTAATCATTGTGCTAGCACCTTGGGGGTCATTTTTTCCATCATACTCTTATCGATCGGGTAAGTTCTTCTTCCCCAAAAGCTTCCCTTTTTAGCTTTAATGGTGGGTTTTGAATTTTAGTTTGATTCTTGAGTTTTATTCTATTCCCAGATGGGTGTTGTGTTGTTTTAGCATTAGAGAGCTATTGTGGGCATTTTTACTCACTTTTGTGATACGTGTTCGTTCATTTTTCGCTGTGATCTCTAGTTGCATGTTTTTCCTTATAGTATAAAACAATTCTTAGCCAATTAAGGACCTTTCGATGGTCCACTTGAGATCAAATTCAAACCACGTGTTCTTGAGCTGAGACCTCTATACCAGTGATTTGGTTTACTTTCTTGGGTTATGGAGCTCACAAGCCCTTTTTAGACCTATTTTTTTGACCCAGTTCACAATTTGCAATATGGGTCTTGTTCTTCATAATTTAAACCCTAGAATCTTATTTTGATAGTTTCAGGTGGTTTTGATTGCATTTGGAGCTCCAGATTTGTGTTGCACATATTACAAGGATTCTCACTGGCAGCCAGGTAGGCTATGTTTAGTTTCCTTATCGACTGGGCTACTGTATGGTGATTATTAATATGGCTAGCTGTGGGTGATTTTTAGGTTGATCTCCTCTATTTAGATAAATTGTTATTCCTATACTGGTTTTTGCGGGTCTCGAAGAGGGACATAGAGGGCATGGGATGAGTTCTTTAACAGAGGCCTTTGGTGGATCCTAGTCTAATAGTTCCTCCTGTATTTGTTATTTATTATTGTTACGGAGCGATGATGCATCTTTACACTTATTACATCTGGTAGATTGACTACTGGCTGATCTTGGGGCAATGGTAGCTTCATATTCTCATTTAATCATTTAAAATTGGAGGTTTTCCTGGCTTAAAAACTAATGAAAACAGAGATTTTATTACTTGTACTTATACTAATGCCACGACCACCTTGTGGTATGGCGCTATTTTCAAGTATAACAGGAAAAGTTTTTAAATGTCATGGATGATAGATATAGTTACTCAAAGTGATACTTTTTGAACTAATATTCAGGGGCCCTATGATTCAGTTTGGTTTTGGCACTAAGGGTCAGGGACCCAATATTCAGTTTTGTTTCAGAACTAAGTGTCAGGGTCCCATGATTCAGTTTGGTTTTGGCACTAACGGTAAGGGACCCCGAAATCCATTTTTGGTTTTAGCACTAAGAGACAGGGACCTTAGAAAATTTTCAATAGTTGGTTTTGATCAGATTTACTTTTCAGCACCCTCATGCATTCATTCTCTCATATTTTGTGCTCACCGTGCTTAAGAGGGGTCACGCTGGGTTTGTTGTGCTATTTGTGCCTACCGAATGGGATGGGGCGTCAGTTACGTTTTTGGTGATTTTATTTCCTTTCTTCATTTAGTTTCACTTATACTTCACTTATTTTACTGTGTTTTATTTATGGTCACAATAGAATTGGCCTTAACTGGAGTCCTGTTATGCTCCCTTTTCTTTGATTTCAACTTGTACCGGTAGTGGTAAGCGCCTTTATCCGATGGTCGTATTTTTTATTCATATATATTTTTTTACTTAGACCTGGTTGATAGGAGTTACACATTGACACTTTTCCCTTCCTAGATTAATAGTTATTTTATTTCTTCTTTTTTACTATTATTGACTTGTTTTAATTTCCTCGCTATTTCTTATTTGTACATTTTTTAGCTCGGCCGGCCTATGATACTTACTTGGTACCTTGTTTGATACTCATGCTGTATTTCTATACCATTTTAGGTATAGATACCGGTAGGGTTATCGGGGATGCTTAGGTCACGCAGAGTAGACACAGCTGATTGTGGAGACTACGGTGAGCTTTACCGCCCGAGCTAATCAAGGCTTTCTTGATTTCCAGCCTTCTTTATTTTTTTCACAGCAGTCCCTGTGTAGTATTATTTTTGTAGGATTTACTTTTTTATATTTATCTTTTGGATACTCTGTTAGTAGCTTCATATGCGATTGACACCAGGTTTTATTTAGATTGCTTATATATTTCCCTTTGCCTATGCTATTTTCTATACTAGCTTATGTTTCCACTGGTTTTGTTATTTTCGAGTGTCTATTGACCATTGAGAATAGCTCCGGGCTTTAGGGTTAGGCTTGCCTACTTGAGGGTTGTAGAGTCCATCATGACCCAAATTTTGAGTCGTGACAGTGTTGTATCATATCCTAGATTCATTGGTCTCTTTAGCATTAGAGCAAGTACCTAGTAAAGTCCTGCGGATCAGTGCATAGACGTCCATATCTAATTTTTAAGAGGCTACCTGGTACCTTAGGAAAAAATTGATCTCTTGGATCCTATCATGTATTGATATTCGTATTATTTTTGAAAACTCACCTTGGCTTCACACTTTCACATATGGTGCATACCATAGGTCTTTCATAGATTGGGACCTCCCCTAGCATGCCAAGAGAGGGTAGGGGATAATACTCCGGCGGTTCTATCACCAAAGCTACTACATCACCGCAGGAAGCTCTCGCTCCACCTTTAATATTTCTACCACCACCGCCTGCCGACTGCAGAGATCTATTGAGGAAAATACTTCAAATGCTAGATAGAACAATGAAAGATAGACCCCAGTCATCTACAAAGAGAGTGGCACAGGGTGCAATGCCTCCCCCAGTATCCATAGCTTCAGTAGCACCGCCAGTGCTACCAACAAATTCATTCTATACTACTACTCTTGCACCAGTACTAATATTAGTTCCTGTTCACTATATCTGAGGTACAAAAGATACAAGATCATTTTTCTGTGATATCCCCTGCCAGGTTCTCATGAGCACAGAAGAAGGACCTCCATGAGTGTATTATTTCATGCAAGGAGTGTTTGCGGACACTGAAGATATTGGACACGCTGGGGTGGATTTTACCTTCTATATGCTAGAGGCAGCTGCCAGTCAGTGGTGGCTAGTATTCAGGGATTGCAAGCCATTAGGGTTATCCCCACTGGCTTTGGGATAGTTCAGGAAAGTTTCATGACCAATTATGTGCCGAAGAGCGCCTGTGAGGCATTTCATGCTCAATTTGAGGGTTTGCGTCAGGGCTCTATGATTATTTCTGAGAACAAGGCCTGTTTTATTGATTTGTCTAGGCATGTCGATGACTTACTACTTATAGAGGAGGAGTGAATTTGTTATTTTGTATTTGGGATTAGATTGGATGTGAAATCTATTTGAGTGGTTGTTAGTGTTGCAGAGGTCCTTCCTTGATGTTCGGACCATGCCCGCAGCATGGAAACTTTAGTTCGCCAGGCCTATGGGGGCATCGAGAAGAGGCAGCACCATCAGGGCTGGATCTTGGGATCTAGATCTAGGGGTCGTGATTTCAAGAGACAATTCCATACTAGACGATAGTATCAGGCTTCACATAAGACATCTGACAGTGGGTCGAGTAGCCAGCCCGGCAGGGGCCCAGTTTCTTATTTATAAGGGTATGTCAAAGGACTCTATGGATAGTATAGAGATGGGGAAAGCTGTTAGCGTGGAGTGGTAGGTCACTTTGCTATGGATTATCATAGGGTTCCCGTAGGTCTTGTTACGAAGGGTATCTTTGAGTGTAGCAATAGGGGACACTTTGCTCAGGATTTTCCTCGATACAGGGCCACTCCAGCTACATTGTACCTTCCCATCTGCTTCACACAGTGCCACTGGTCAGAGGTGGGACTCCATCTACTAGGGTAGCTAAGGAAGGAGGTTGGGGAGCATGGGATAGAGGCATAGGTTTTGATCTATGACAGGGTGGTGTCCAAAATCAGCTTTATTCCATTCCATATAGGTTGAGGATGAGGCCTAAGATGCGGTTGTCACTAGTACGTCTTTTGTTCTTGGGTACTCCACCTTGACTTTATTTGATCCGGGATACTCCTTGTCTTATATATCTATTTACTTCACTTTGCGGTTGGGCTTTTTTAGTGAGCAGTTACCAATACCCTTGAATGTATCCACCCTAGTTAGCATGGCCCTAGTGGTGGATAGGTATATAGGCTATGTGAGTGACTATTTAGGGCCATGGAACTCAGGAAAATTTGATTTAGCTGGATATTTTAAACTTTGATGATCATGGAATGGTTATCTACCTATCGTACGGTCTTATATTGGTATGCCAAGACTATGACCTTGTCTATTCCTGGAGTACCCTTTATAATATGGTGTGGTCTCACTAGCCATTCTTTAGTTTGTGTTATTTCCTATTGTTGAGCCCCTGGACTTGTTAGCCAAGGTTGCTATGCTTATTTGGCCCATGTTTTAGATGTCAATGTTGAGTCCCCTTCCCTTGAGCCTGTGCCAATAGTTAGCGAGTTTATTGATGTTTTTCTTGTCGATTTTCCAGACCTCCCACCCGAGTATGATAGAGACTTTACTATCAAGGTTGAGATGGTCACTAAGCCTATTTCTAGTCCTTCTTACCGTATGGGACCAACCGAGCTTCAAGAGTTAGTATTCAGTTGCAGGACCTGCTTAACAGAGGTTTTATCCATCCTATTGTGTCTTCGTGGGGTGCTCTATCATTGTTCATAAAGAAGGATAGTTCTCTCCATATGTGTTTTTACTATAGGTAGTTGAACAACGAAGCTTTGAGGAATAAGTATCCCCTATTGTGTATTGATGATTTGTTTGGTTAGCTTTTGGGAGCCACAGTGTTATCTAATATTGATTTTAGATCTGGATATAAATAGTTGAGGATTCGGGTGGAGGATGTCACGAATACAGCCTTTAGGATGAGGTATGTGCATTAGGATTCTTGATGATGCCATATTTATGCTGACTAATTCAACTGCAGCCATTATTGACTTGATAACTCACATGTTTAGGCCTTATTTGGACTCCTTTGTGATTGTATTTATAGATGATATATTGTTTTATTCACAAACTCGAGCGGAGCATGAGGAGCACCTGAGGGTTATGTCGAAAACTTTGAGGACTGAGCGTCTCTATGCTAAGTTCTCAAAGTTTGAGTTTTGGATAGACTCTATTTCATTTCTAGGCTATGTGGTGTCAAGGGTCGGCATTAGTGTTAATCCGTCTAAGGTGGTCGCAGTGTGTGATTGGCCTTAACCTACCTCTATCACAGAGATCTATAGTTTTCATAGGCTAGTTGAGTATTATCATTGAGTTGTTCAGGGTTTCTCTTTTATTGCATTCCTATTGTCTAGACTGACACGGAAGGACATGCCCTTCTAATGGTCAGCTGACTGTGAGTCCAGCTTTCTGAGACTGAAAGAGTTACTAAGTACATCTTTTTCTTATATTTCCAGTTGAGTATCAGTCGTATACATTATATTTTGATGCTTCTGGTGTCAGTTTGGGTTATGTTCTAATTCAGAAGGGTCATGTCATATCTTATTCTTCAAGGCAGCAGAAGGATCACGAGCACAACTATCCCACCCTTGACTTGGAGTTGGCAGCGGTAGTTTTTGCGCTTAAGATCTAGAGGCACTACCTATATGGGGTCTATTGTGAGATTTTCATGGATCACCACAGCTTGTAGTACATTATGAGTCATAGAGATCTTAAATTGAGGCAACAGAGGTAGGTTGAGATCCTAAAGGACTACAATTTGAGTATTTTTTATCATATGGGCAAGGCTAATGTGGTTGCTGATACCTTGGGCCGAAAGGTGGTGAGTATGGGTAGATTGTCTTCTTTTTCCATATTTGATAGGTCATTGGCTCGGGACGTTCGGTCCTTGGAAAATATGTTGGTTAGGTTGGATCTTTTAGTGCTAAAGAGGGTTGTTGCCTATATAGAGTCCATATCGTCTTTTTTTGATCATATCTGACAACGTCTACACAAGGACCCATTTTTGGTTCAAATGAGAGAGAGATTTCTATTGGGTGATTTTAGATTCTAATGGTACATCATTAGAATCTAATGGTGTACTGTGGGTTCATGGTTGCCTAGCCTTTCCAAGATTAGGCAACTTAATCCAGACTTTGTTGTGTGAGGATCACTGCTCCAGGTATCCTATTCAACTACTTAGCGCAAGGATGTACCACGAATTAAGGCAGCATTATTAGTGGCGGGGTATGAGGAGATCTATAACATGCTTTGTGTATCGTTGTTTGAACTTTTAAAAAGTAAAGTTCAAACACCGGAGGCTGGGTGACAAGATGTATAGACTCCCCATTCCTGAGTGTAAATGGGATCAGATCATTATGGACTTCATTTCTGGCCTTCCCCACACTATTAGAGGCCATGATTGCATTTGGGTCATCGTGGATTGATTGACCAAATCATCTCACTTCTAGGCGATGCACTCGACTTGGGGGGCATGGAGATTAGCTGAGTTGTATGTCTGTGAGGTGGTTAGGATTCATGGAGTGACCATTTCTATCATATCTAATCAAGGCACACAGTTTACCTCATGGTTTTGGAGTTAATTTAGAGGTAGTTGGGTATCGAGGTTTATTTAAGTATATCTTTCACTAGCAAACTAATGATTGCTACCATTGAAGAGAAGAGAGCTCCGTGACTTTTGGGCTGTGTTTTTTATTTTGAGGGCAGTTGGGATAGGCATTTGGCCTTAGAGGAGTTTTCATACAATAGAAGTTATCACGCCAGTATTTAGATTGTGCTTCTTGATTCTTTGTATTGTAGGTGTCGCAGATCACCTATGGGTTGGTTTTGTGGCAGAGAGATTTGACCCTAAAGTTCTGACTGGCTTCGTGATACTATGGACCAGGTCATAATTATTTAATATAGGCTACGGGCAGCGAAGAGTAGACAAAAGTCCTTTATAGATCGTAGGTTTTCCCCCCTTGAGTTTAGTGTTGGTGACATGGTCTTTCTCCAGGTCACACACATGAAGGGCGTTATGAGGTTTTGTAGGTGGGGCAATCTTAGCCCCCAATATATTGGGACTTACGAGATCTACTGAGAGTTGGAGAGGTTGCATACAGACTTGCATTTCCACCTGAGTTAGCTGCAATGCATCTGATTTTCCATGTATCAATGCTTTGTCGGTATAGGCCAAACCCATCCCATGTGCTCCGTCAGGAGTCTTTGTAGTTTGATTGTACTTCAACGTATGTTGAGGATCTAGAGGTTATTATAGACAAGGTTATGAAGCAACTCAGGTCCATGGAGATTCCAATAGTAAAGGTTTGTTGGGCACATCAAATAGTCAAGAAGTCTACCTTGGAGATAGAAGGTGATATGCGGGTCCAATATCCACATCTATTTTAGCATTCAAGTACTACTCTTTCCTTGACTTTTAAGGACAAATTCCTATTTAGTGGTGGATGTTGTAATGACCCATTTGGTTATTTACTTTCTTTTTTCCTTTTTGTGTTTAGAATCTTCTAGTAATTACCACCCTAATCCACGTATGGTTTGCTGAGGCTGATAGTTCGGTGCCCTGGCAGCTCATGTGCCTGTTCTCAGTTTACCTGTTTTGAAGTTCCAGTTTTGGAATGGTGGAACTTAATATCGAATTCCTACTAAACACTCTCAAACTCAAATTTCAACAGTTTCTTTAGCTCCGGAATGTCGACTTTGGTCTAGACGGACCTTAAGTTAGTGTCCCAGAATTTTTTATTTGAGTTAGAACTGTTTTGTGGAAACTCAATTAAGCCAAAGCTCATTTTTTTGCCTAGGTAGTTTTGGAGTGATTGGAGCATCATATTGGAATTTCGACGACACCATCAACTTTTGAATGGTGACTTTATTCTATATTGACCTTTGGTTCACTTTGTAAGGTGTCCAAATTCATTTTGGGACCATTTTTGGAAACTTAGAAAATTGCTCATTTTGGTTGATTTTGATTCTGGGATCCTTTTGGTTTAAATGACCTTCGTTGGTCGTCTTGTTATTTTTGTTGAGTTCAGAATATCTTTTTACTCAAAATGCGTATTTTGTTTTTCAAAATTGGACTCCATTTTATTTCTAAGCCCTAAGTTGGGTTTTCTTAAAATGCTTTCTGGTGTAGTTTCAGACTGATCTATCTGTCAAATTTCTGTTAAATCGGCACGTGCTGATAAAGCATACATTGTGACAGATGAATTGGTACCTGCCAAGTTGCCATGCTTAGGAGGGAATGTTAATTTATCGGTTATTTTGGACAAATAAATTGGTACTTTCCAGTGGATATTTACAGGGAATGTCGATTTATCAGTACTTTTGACTGAAGAATTGGTCACCTACTTAATCCATAGAAATGAGTGTGCTGGTTTATTGGCACTATTGACCGATAAATCGATCACTAAGGTTGTTTTAATGGTCTTTTTCCCAACTTTTCCATTTCATTGTTGCTTGATCCTTCTTCTAATTCTCTTAACCTTAGCTGAAATTTTTCCCCAAATCGAGTTCTAACTTGGTAATTGTTGTGCTAGAACCTTCAGAGTCGTTTTTTCCATCATTCCCTCATCAATTGGGTAAGTTCTTCTTCCCTAAAAACTTGTTTCTTTAGCTTTAATGGTGGGTTTTGAATATTTTTTTGATTCATGAATTTTATTTCGTTCCCATATGGATGTGGTGGTGTTTTAGCATTAGAGAACTATTGTGGGCATTGTTACTCACTTTCTGGGTACAATATAGTTCATTTTTCGCGTGATCTCTAGTTGCATGTTTTTCTTTGTTGTGTAAAACATTTCTTTTCCAATTGAGGACCTTTTGGTGGTCCAATTGATCTTAAACTCAAACCATACATTCCTTAAGTTAAAACCTTTGTATCTGTGATTTTAGTTTATTTTTTTGGATTGCAGAGCCTACAAACCCTTTTTAGGCCTATTTTTCCCCATCTAGTTTGAAATTTTCAGTATGGGTCTTGTTCTTCATATTTTAATTCCTAGAATCTTAATTTGACAGTTTTGGGTGATTTTGGTTATGTTTGGAGATCCGAGCCTACATTGCATGCATTATAAGAATTATCACTGGAGCCCAGGTAGGCTAGATTTACTTTCCATATAGACTAGGCTATTATATGATTCTTGCTGGTGTGGCTAGCTATATGGGTGGTTGTTAGGTTGATCGCCTCAATTTTGATAAATTGTTACTCTTGTACTGGCTTTCAGTGGTCCCACTGAGGGATATAAAAGTCATGGATCATATGTAATTGTCCTAATCTTATCATGGGAGGCCTTAGACCTTTTGACTATGTTTGAGCACTTATGACAATCGAGTGAGATGCATTCTTAGCTGGTGGCCTTTGGCTGATCCTAGTCTGATAGTTCCTCATGTATTGGTCATTAATTATTTTTGTGGCCGCTATCATACATCTTTAAACTTATTACATCTAGTAGATTGAGAACAGGAGTGTCCGGGGGCTATGGTAGCTTCATTTTCTAAGTTAACCAATGGCTGGACTTGAGTTTCCACTGAGAAATGATATACTAGTTGATCCCGAAGTTTGGAATTTGGCATTGGGACTATACCACTAATTATATTTTATAAGTATTTTGTATATGGGATTAAATCCCTCCACAAATCCTCTGATACTTGGTAGATATGCCTGAGAAGTTACTACAAGGTAGGAGTTACAGCCCGGGAGAGGGGTTTACTGGAATATGAGGGGTAAGTATATGGTAAAGCTTCTATGGGTCCACTCCGGCCGGTGTCTTCTTACCAGGGAGGATACGTACGGGCAATATTTACTTTTCTGCACCCCTTTGCACACCAACCCTATACGCTTGGTTGAACTCCTTGAGGCTTAAGGGGGCAGACCCGAAGGGTTACTTATGTGCTTATTTGTTGGTTTCTAGCTAGTATTTATGGCTACTTTTTGGTGTTGTGGATTACGTTCCTTGCCTTAGTTACTGTTATATTTAGTGATTATGTTCCCTATGTTTCTCTTTGTCTATTCGGTCCTTACTTGTGCTGGTCAAGTTAGAGCTTAAGGTATGTGTCGAGTTTGGTCATAATTTGCCAGTAGCCTAGGTTTTGTGTGTGGTATACCCTGATAGTGTCTTTCCTTCATACTTGTTAGCCAATGTTGCACACGCTTATAGTTGAGCCCTCACAACACTTATCTAGCTATTACTGCGGTTAACCACTCTATTGTACACTACGTGCTAGTGCCCTAGTTTCTTTAAATGCCCTTTACCTTAATTATTATTACTTTTTTCCTGGTTGTTCTATGATGCCTATTGGGTACCTGTTCTTTTTATACTCATTTTATACTTATGTATCTTTTGTGAAGCGGATCTTAGTACAGTTCACAGGAAGGACGCTATTGTGCGAGCTAGTTTGGTGCTATCTCGGGAGACTCAGTGAGTAGTTGGTGTTCATATTGGTCAGTCCTCCTTTTTTCTTCTTAGCTATTCTAGTTGGAGTATGGATAACTATTATGTATTTTTCCCTGTTTGGGTTGTAATTTGACTTTTCTATATATCAATTCTACAACCACGACACTAGGTTCTAGGGAGTTATTTTTGGTGTGTGTTTTAATGCTCTTTGTTTGTTTCTTCTTTTCAACTTCGATTGTTTTTATTTTGGTTCTTAGTACTTCCCCATAGCTTTATGCTCGGGAGCAGGGTTACGTTTTTCTAAAGTTAGGATGTAGATGCTATAACAACTCGATTTTTAGATCGTGATAGTCTACCATATCTAACTCATGCAAATCAACAGTAACAACCATCCATAAAATAGAAATAGGACAACTACGGTAGACTCTCTTAGCTATAATAGGATCACCAGTAGGTGTAAAAATAGAGAATGACTTAGATAATACCTCAGAACTCACTCAAAACTATATAGAAATATACAAGGATACAAATAAAAGGGTAGCTTCATAGTATAACAATCCATACACATCCACATCATAAACTCTAAACATACCTATTACCAGATCAGTGAACTGTTCCTGATCATGTCTGTTTCCTGAAGAATATAAATGGTTTTGGTGATAGCCTCTACAAGTAGAAGAAGTAGCACCCTAATGAGGCTTGTGTGTTGGTATAGTTGTTGCTGAAGGAATAGTCTGTGGTCTGGCACCACCCTCTCTAACCTAGGAAATTTCTCTTTCTATGCCCCAGCATCCCACAAGAATAACAACTCCTCAAAAAGACAATCCCAAATATTGGTAACCAATCTAGCCAAACCCAAAACAACCATTCTAAACAAGACGACACTGGCACGAATAAGTCTTACCACACTTAGAACATAGAGGAGTACTACTATGCTAAACTGAGTAAGCTGACCTATTTAGTTGGTTCTTTTGAGGAATAAAGTTCAGTGAAGAACCACTGAATAAAGAAAGGGTTGGTCCCCCAGAACCCTGCTATTGATTAGTTCTAAACACATATGACTTAGGCTGGCTAGCTCCACTAGGCTTAGTCCTCTTTTCTATTGATTCTCTATATACTTAGAATTTTCCTTCATTATTTTCTCAAGATTTACCATCAGCCTACTAATAGCCATATCATTTATCATCATGGATTTCCTCCTCTTCTGAATCAAATGAGTAGAAAGATCAAATACAAACATATCTATCCTTGTATGCACATCAGCAATCATCTTCAAAGCATACCTTGATAACATAGTAAACTTCATAATATACTCAGTAATAGCCATGAAGCCCTGCTCCAAAATCAATAACTTTCTAGCTCTCTCTTGCCTCTTATTTCTAGGAAATAATCGGCCCATGAATATTGCCTCAAATTCATCCCAATATGAAGGATATGCACCAAGTCCACTATTTTGCCTTCACATATCACACCAAGACTTGGAAACATCCTTCTACTAATAAGATGCCAAGTTATCCCTATCAACGTCAAAAACCTTCATCATATCACAAATCTATCGAAACTCCTCAATAAAGTTCTATGGATCATCCATAGCCATTACAACATGGAACTCCATAGCACTAAGCCTCGGGAACTTCCTCACCCTTAGTACTTTTGCATCCAAAGCTACTGGATGAACTAGCAGACCGTTTGGAGACCCATTGGGGTTCATTTTAGCTCAAAATTGAACAACGAGTTTCCTAAGTAGTGGCCTACCTCCCTTGTATTTTTACTGTTATTTAGGCCCTATTTCCAAGAAAAATTGCACTGGGAAATATGGGTACTGTTCTTCACCTTTTGATCCTTGTATTACTATTCTTATAGTTTTGAGCTATTTCAGCCCTTGTAAGTGCTTCAGACTACCTTTTTTTGCTTTTTGAGGACTTTCGCAAGCGTCCAGGTAGGACAGGCTTGCTTTTCTCTTTGAATAGCTAGGTAGATTTTTCATATGGCGTTGGATAGTTGTTGGGGTGTTTTTTAGATCTTTTGTTTTATTATTCTTTTATTTTCTACTGGTTTTGGGTCCCGTGGAGTGACGTAGAGGGTGTTGGGTTGTAATATGTTGTTCCAGACTTACTGTGAGGGTTCTTATACTTTAGATCTTATGTTGGATTGTATTATAGATGTGGGAGAGTTATGTGCTTAGCCGGTAACCTTTGGCCAAATGTAGTCTACTTTGAGAGCTTATTTATCTATGTTGTTCTACGATATGCATTGTACTGTTGGCTTGTGTTGAGGTTTCTAGGTGGGACTTGATAAGCTGGTGGAATACCAACTTATTGTGCCTTTAATCGTAATATATTGTTTGTTCAAGGTGTGTTGGAAATCAACTTTGGTTCTAATGCGTTGCCTAAGTGTGGAATTTACAGGAACAATGAGGCCACAAGGATTTGGAGCAACTAAGAAACACCAAAAAATATGAAAACGTGTGCAAATCAAGGGCACCTTACCATTAAGTGAAAGGTGACATACAATTTTTCATTATGCCAGTCACACAATTAATTGTGCGGTTTTGAGCAACACAATTAAGCAACATAATCAGCAACACAAAATTGTGTGGTTCGCACATCCAATTGTGTGATTCTCACATCTAATTATGCGGTCACACAATTAATTGTGCAGTTCAACATTGAGTAGCACAACTCACTGTTTAATTTTGTGGCTCCATTATGCGGTTCGCACATCCAATTGTGCGATTCAATTGTGCAGCACAATACTGGACGGGACAACTTTGTCTTTTGATTTCCAATTTTTCTAAGGACATATAAATAACTTCTCAAGATCTGAATATCATATTTTTGGCTTCCAAGAAAAGTTCTTAGGTTTTTTTCATATCTCAAGAAAAGGAAAAACTCCATTACTACATTATTAGGTGAAGATTTGGATGACACCATTGATGTATTTGTACCCATTTCTTCTCCCCTGGCTTTGTATTGGATATTTGTAGTGTGTAGTTGTTCTTTCTTGTTTGACTATTGAATATAGAGATATTTCTATATTTATTCAATATTATTGGTTTTAATTTTATCTATTTCTTTTATATAAATTATATTCTTGTTGATTTGTATTTGGGTTTGATAGATTTAAATCATTGTGAGCCTATTGTATTCCAAAGGGAGTAGCTAATCCGAGGTGATGTCCATTAATCCTTTATTA
>JBDJHY010244896.1:0-10771 GCA_039654485.1 Withania somnifera
TTTTCACTAGGTATGACAACATAGTGGGTGTTGCATAGGTGTTCAATATGTGTAGATTGAGTGGGTTTATGGGGGCATCGACCTTCGAGAGTATCACTTGGTGTTGTGGATAGTATGATTATTGGGGTTGGTGAGAAGTTAGGAGGATAATTTGTACTTAGGAACTTATAGAGTGGGTCTGTTCTCCAGTCTTTATGTAGAGGTTCTCTCAGCTTCATCTCCCTACAGTGTGGCAGTATATTGTTGGTAAACGTTGGTTGGTTTTAGTTTTGAGATAGCTTGTGATCCTTTCAAGGAGTTTTGGTTGAAAGTATTGGTGTTTTATCTTCAGAGGGATTGTGCTTAACTTGTATGGTGGTTTACGTCTGGTGGAATCGTCAGGGATGCCTATGCTGAAGTTTTGTCTCCTTGATTGGAGTCTCTCTTTAAGCATCTCTGCTCTGTTTTGACTTTTGGGGATGAAAGTTTTTTTAGTAATGGATGTTATAATGACCCTCACGATCATTTATGATAAATACCCAACATTTTACATTCTAGAGCATTTCTGTAGTTTTTCCAAGTCATTTATGACTTGATGGGACTGGTAGTTCGGTTCCCTGACGTCTCAATTGAGAAATATCTCAAATTGCCTATTTTAGATCCTAAAACTAAATACTCATTGACCGAAGTCAACTTTCCTCCAAATCGAGCTCGAAATTAAATTTTGACAGTTTCGTCAGCTCTAAAATGCCAAAAAAGTCAGGATTGACCTTAAGTTCGTGTTTCAAAGTTTTCGTTTGCAATTTGTGCTCATTCGTGGATTTCAATTAAGTTTAAGGCCTAATTTTGATCTTGGGTAGTATTTTGGTGTTTGTAATGTCGGATTAAAATTCTGACACTTCTATCAGCTCCGAATGATGAATTTAAGCTAGGTTGACCCTTGGTACACTTCCCAATGTGTTCGTGCTCGATTTGAGTTGGTTGGTGGAAAGTTGGAGATTTACCCGTTCTGACTAAGTCTTGGTTGGGGGTCAGTTTCTCTGAAACGACCTTCGATGTCAATTTCGTCATTTCCTTTAGTCTGTAATGTGTTTTTCACATAAAATACATACTTGGTTTGTTAAAATTGAACCCCGTTTCATTTTTGAAGCCTCGGTTGAAATTTCAAAAAATTATTATTTTGCTGGTTCAGGCCTTGACCGATTTATCGATCAAAGTATTGATTTATCAGCTTTTGCTAATAAATTAGCTGGGCTAATTAAATCAGACTAAATGACCGATAAATCGATAAGTGCTGATCAATCGGCTATTTGTCCGATAAATCGATGCCTTTCAGTTGCTAGGAAGTTGATTTATCGACACTTTTGGTCCGATAAATTGGTACTTGAGGCCTTTTTCTTTAGCTTCCCACTCTTTTTAGGTTAATATTTCATCAGCTTCCCTTTTATTTTCTCTCAAATTTAGGAGCGAGTTGCTTTGTAAGCCTCCCCATGCTCCGTAGAAAAGTTCCTTTAGGATCTCATACGTTATCCTCACCTTCGGTAAGTAATTTCATCTGTTGAATTTCTTGAAAATTAGAGTTGTTCCTCCTTTAATGCTCTAGTCATGATTTCGTGGTTCTTTTAATTATATCTGAAGTTGAGTGGTAAATCCTTGCTCTTTAAGGATATTATACATCGTAGTAAGATCTTTTTTCAAATTCAACGTACAATTTCGTAAAGATCGAATCTTTAGCCCCTTTAACACTCAATCTTCTCTGGGCCGTTCAGGGGTCTTCCCCCACATGAATTGTGCTCAATTTCTGAGCATGGGTTCCTAATAAAGTTGGGAACCCGTTGCAAGGTTTATTTTTAGTTTCAACAAGCGGGCCTCGCAGACCCATTTTAGGCCCTGTACGGAACTTAACATAGTTTATACCGTTGAACTCATATTGGCATATGAAATACTTTTACGCAAGTTTCAGAGCAATTGGAGTTCATTTGATATTTGTTGGAGTAACATTTGTGAGTTGCAACACTTTATCATCGAACGACATGTAGGCTCCATGGGGCTATCTCTGGGTTATAGATTTAATAATTATATTAAATTGCATCTGTGGGTTGGGTATCTAAGTGGTTATAGTGACCCTGTACCATTCTTTCGTCCATTTCCTCGTTTGATATATACTTTAGCATTCGGATTTATATGGTGCTCGTGACTTAGGAATTGCCTAGTGATACCTGTTCGGGCATAGGTGGTTGTCATTCCATGTATTTATACTTGTTGATATGCCGTGCATGCATTAAACTAAACCAAATCTATTTAGATTTCATTAGTAATGGCACTGACAGTAGCTACTTTGTTTTCATTCTTATATGAGAGGTTGGGCCTTTGGATCCGTTAGGAGTGCATTGGGGTTGGGCCAGTATCAGCACATGATTATTGAGTCGTGGAGGCTAGACAGTGATTTTATTAATAATGACGGATAAGAATATAAACTAATAAATTATAATATTTTAGTAATAATATAACTAAATGACCTTTAACTATTTTATACCCGGCGGTGTACCAAGAACCCGGTACTACTATTTCTACTTGTTTTAGCCCAGACTTTACACCCTGACACCAGAAATTATCATTTGACTAATTAATGCTGGGACTTGAGACTGATTCTGTTTCGGTGGTGAGTATTGTCGTTGACACTTGAGTTTGTCATCCTTCGGCAGTGAGTACTGTGTTTCAAAACTATCACATACTTTGGTTTGGAGTATTATTGATACATTTTCTTTGAGAACTTTGGTGATACTATGATATCGAGGTGTTGAACACGATGACTTGCCGATGCTACAACTTATTGAGACTATTGATGTGAGCATTGAATGCCAAATTTTTATACCCTTTGAGGCTTATGGTATGGGATGTGAGAGCATGCTGATGTTAGAGATTGTACGTGGTGATACACTTCCATGGACCTTGCCTCCAAGCTATGATGACATGGGGCTGGGGTGGGGTGGAGTATAGAACAGAGTAGAGATATACCGGGAACACTTAGGGTATCCTTCTATGGATTCTGCACACTTGGCCTACGTGTACCGGAGGAGAAACGTATGTAGGACTTATTACTTCATGGTGTGTATTTACTCTTCTGCACTTGTTTTCTACAGTGTACCCCTGGTAGTATAGTGATGCCTATGGGTGAGAGTGTTTCTATGTACATTGCACTTTTTTCTGAGGGACTCGACAACATTTATATACATTACTTTAGTATTATTATTACTGCTTAGCTATTCTTAATGATTACTTGATATTTCTTGTTAGGTGGGATATTGTGTGTTATATTATTGTTTATTCATTCATCACTTAATTGAGGTTAACGGTATACCATCCATGTTCTTTCACTGTCTTCTTTTGACTCTTGATTAATTATTGTTATTATTCACATATACTGCTGTAAAGATTTCGGGTACGTCTTCCTTCATTTCCTGCAGTCCTTTTATGTGATTAGCTAGCAATATATGTTATACTTGTTACTTGATTCCTGTTTGAATAGCTAGCCCCCGTGATGTACTATTTGTTCCTGTGACCTTATTTATTGCCTTTCATTATTTACTATTCTTATTATTATTATGTGCCTAGTGGGCCCTCGAAGCCTACTGGGTACGGGTTGTTTTGGTATCATGTACTCATACTACACTTGCCATGTGCAGATCCTTGTACAGGTGCCTGACCTTGATTCACAAATCACTATTCGTGAATATTCTATTAATTTCAGAGGTTCAGGGTGATCTTGACGTCCAACTTTTCTTGTTCTCTTCATCATTGATTTTGATCTCCATGTATTTTGAAGATACATTTGTAGTAGATATTTGATTCCTTGTTCTGTGCTAAGAGGTTTTGTATGATACTGATACCGAGTTTTGAGAATTTTTGATTCTTTATACTTTCACTTTATTAATCTATTGTTTATTAAACTTATGCTTTCCGTATTTGATATAGTAGTCCTCCACTTTTGTGTCAAACTACATGGTAAGTTCTTCTACTGGGTATAGTAGGTGCCATCATGATCCGAGAAATCGAGTTGTAATAATGGTGTTTGCAGATGAAGTAGTTTGATTGACGAAACCCGAAGAGGAGTTAATGCCACGATGGAGGTTTGTAGAGAAACTCTGGAGTCTAATGGGTTTAAATTAAGTAGGTACAAGATGGTGTATTTGGAGTGCAAGTTCACTGAGGTAGAGCAGGAGGAGGATGTGATAAAGTTGGGTACTCAGGTTATATGTAAGAAAGATAATTTCAAGTATCTAGGGTCTATGGTCTATGGTCTAGGGTAATAGAGAGATTGATGAGAATGTTTCCCATCGTATTGGTGCAACATGGATGGAATGGAGGCTCGTATAGGGTCTTGTGCGATAAGAAAGGGCCACTTAAATAGAAAGGTAAGTTTTACAGAGTGACACTTAGACCAACTTTGTTGTATAGGGTGGAGTATTTGCCATTAAAAAGCCTCACATTTAGAAGTTAAAGGTGGTGGAGATGAGGATGCTATGATGAATGTGTGGGGTATGATAGGATCTGTAATAAGGTTATTAGAAACATGGTTTAAGGTGAGTGCAGTGGAAGATAAGATGCGGGAGGCGAGATTGGGATGGGTCGATCATGTGCTTAGGTGATGCGGATCGATATACGAAATGCACAAAACAAGGTAGAGAAAGAAACAAAGAGAAAAGGATATGCAGGAACTTAAATTAACCTACGGTTTATGAACAACAAGGGACTGGTTACCCTCACCTTTCAATCGAACCTATGAGTTGACGATAATCCCAAACAACAATCAACAAAAAACCAAGTTGATTCCATAAAATATAAAATTCATTGATTGATGTAAAAAGAAGTTATGGTAGCAACTAAGGGAATCCACCCTCAGTTACTCACTAAATTATGCTAGATTACTACTAAAGCTATTCTAGGCTACAAACTAATCCATAATGGAGTTCAAATGCATTCATCAATGTCTAACTGAAAATTACTTCATACTCTAGTATTTATTGCTATTACAAGTTTGTATTAATGACACTTTGTCCACCACAGACTTGGCATCTTCACAGCAACCCCCAAAGTTTTAGAATCTTCAATTAGGCTCCTCAGGTTCTGGAATATTCACATGTTGCAACTCACAAGCTTCCCATAGATTGAATATCCCTTGACATGGCCTGAAAAAGGCTTCCCAAATATCTATCTTCTTCATGGTTGCTTGTAAGTCTTGTATCTCCTTTTCCCGACTTCGTGTGAAAGGTCGGGACAGGCAGGTGCTATCCGTGCTCGTATCATCGTGACAAGAAGTAGAGAACAATAGATTGGTGCCAAGTGCACCCCATAAATTTTTCCAGAAATAGCTAAGGAATTTAGAATCCCAGTCACTAATAATAGTCTTGGGTGCCCTATGAACCCTAACAACATTAGTAACAAAAAGGATGCCGCATATGGAGAGTCATCGGTCTTATGATAAGGGATGAAATACGTCATCTTTGAGAACTTATCCACAACTATAAAAATACTATCATGACCTCCTTTAGTCCTAGGAAGCCCCAATACAAAATCCATTAAAATATCAAACCAAGTCCCACTAGGAGTGGGAAGGGAAGTATACACACTTAGAGCATGGCTTGTTGATTTAGCCTATTTGCAGTGTAGACACTGTCCGCATAAGTGCTCCATATCTCTCCTCATCTTCAGCCAATAAAAATGTTCAGCCAGTATATCCAGAGTCTTAGTGACTCCAAAATGACCAATCAGGCCTCCATTATACGCTTATCTCACGAATAACTCCCTCCACAAGCTCTTGGGCACACAAATTTGTCCATCCTTGAATAAGAACCCATCAAGAAGCTGGAACTTGCTAACCCGATTTCCTTGACTAAGTTCCTGGTAAGCGTCACCAAAGTTGGAGTTCGTAGTTTAGAACTCCTTCAGACTTTCAAAACCCATTAGTTTTGACACAAGCGTGTTGATCAAGACAAACCGCTGTGATAGAGCATCCGCCACTACATTGTCCTTACCATGCTTATAATGGATCATATAAGGAAATGTATCAATAAACTCCACCACTTTGCAGTTCTCTTATTCAGCTTTAACTGACTCTGGAGGTGCTTTAACGACTCGTGGTCAGTTCTTATCATGAACTCTTTATTTTATTAATTATGTTTCCAGTTTGCCAATACCCACACAAGTGCATAGAGTTCCTTGTCATAGGTAGAGTAGTTCAAGGCAGCCCCCTTTTGTTTCTTACTATGATAGGCTAAGGGCTTGCCTTCTTGCATCAAAACACCACCAATACCAACCCCCGAAGCATCACATTCGATTTTAAAAATATTCTCAAAGTTGGGACGTTAAAGCAATGGTACTGAACATTCTATAGACTTCAAGGTCTGAAAAGCCTTGTCTTTTTCTTCTTCCTAAATAAAGGGGACATCCTTCTTGATCAACCCAGTCGATGGAGCGGCTAAGGTACTAAAGTTCTTAACAAATCGCCGCTAAAAACTAGCCAACCTATGGAAGCTATCAACATCGGTAGCATTGAAAGGGGTTAGCCAAGATTTAATGGCCTCAATATTTTCTTCATCAACTTCTACCCCAGCAGTATTCACAACAAAGATGAGGAACACAACTTTGTTCACACCGAAGGAACATTTCTTGAGATTCGCAAAAAGTTTCTCTCTCAATAATATTTCAAAGACCTTTCTCAGACATTACACATGTTCTTCCAGTGATCAGCTATAGACAAGTAAGTCATCGAAATAAACAACGACACACTCATTTATCAGTGGCTTCAAAATATAGTTCATGAGTCTCATAAAAGTGCTCGGTGCATTAGTTAGGCCGAAAGGAATAACCATCCATTCATACAACTTGAACTTTGTTATGAAGGCTATCTTCCATTCATCTCCCGGTCACATACGAATCTGATGGTACCCACTTCGAAGATTAATTTTTGAGAAAATACTGATCCCCCAAGTTTATCTAACATGTCATCCAACCGGGGTATAGGATATCAGTATTTGATAGTAATTTTATTGACTATCGTTCTCCAACTTCCATCCTTTCTAGGAAAAAAAAATGACAGGAATAACACAAGGGCTAAGGCTTTATTTGATCAAGCCTTTGTTAAAAAACTCCTCCACTTGGTTTTGGAGTTCCATGGTCTTTGCAGGTTGCTCCTATATGCTGGCCTATTTGGATTTGAGATCTCGGTATGAAATAAGACACTCGACAACCCACTCAGCATCTCTCCAGGAAATAAGACAACATATTCCTGCAAGACAGAAGATAGAATACTAGGCAAAGTGCTAGTATCTTGGTTAGTAGTTAGCAATAAGCTAGTGTTGACAAGGCATACTAAGCCACACCCTCGTCAACTCTTTTTAATAACTTATTGGATTTAGCTAACATACATACCTTGGTATTTGTATCGGCAATAGACTATTGACGCTCTCCACTTCCTTCACCCCCTTGAAGTACTTTGTTCCTCTCCTTTAGTTCTTTCATCAAATGGTAATCTTCACTTACCTGATAAGGAGTTAGAGGCACAAGCATATGTTGCTTCCCTTCAAGGGTGAAGAGGACTTATTAGTCCTTCCTTTGTGAGCTACATCTAGATCAAACTGCCATGTTTTCCTAAGTAACAGGTGACAAGCTAGCATAAGTACTACATCAAACACAAGTTCATCCTAGTACTTGCCTACACTAACCTTGAGGCTAGTTTGTTTCAACACCTTCATCTCACTGATGTCGTTGAGCTACTATAGTTTGTAAGGGTTTGGGTGTTTTTGGGTGGTTAACTGTAAATGGTCTACTAAGGACTGACTTACTACATTGGTGCAACTACCACTATCTATGATCAATGAACATATCTCCTTTTGGACCTTACACCTAGTATGGAATAAGTTCTCTCGTTGATCCAACTCCTCCTTCGCTATAGCACCCATTAAATGCTTATTACACACAATAAGTCTTTTCTCTCGGGTAGGGTTTGGGAATATTCATCACCTAAAGGGTCAAATCGTCTCATCATAATCCCAATAGTAGGTCTTATAGTTCCTCTATTCCACTCACTACCCTTCTCATTCTCTTCTTTACTCTCACTCCCTTCGCCCTCAGAGTCATCTTCGCTCTCGGTTTAGTACCCCTCCTGATATTCTATGACCACCTGCCAGTTAGGACACTCATTTATAATATATCCTTGACCCTTACACTTAAACATTGTATGGTAGAAGGTCTTGGAGTAAGAAATTTAGTAACATTACCTTCTCGAGCTCTGTAGTCTTCTTTAGGCTTGAAGTAAGCCTTGGATTCACCTTTGGCTTGCACTCCTTTTCCTCCCTCCTTAGAAGTGTTATAATTAGAGGATGACTTCTACTTCGCGCTTCCTTTGTTCCACATTGACGAAATGCCCTTGACCTTGTAGCTCTTTTCTACCTTCAAATATGCTTCAAGTTTATTTATATCGTGGAAGGCCTTATTTAATTGTGGTAGTGCTTAAGCCTCATAGGCCTTGAGATGTCATCCCTTAGCCCATTGGTGAAACGTATCACTGTGTGTTGCATTGGCTCCTCAAGCATGTCCTTCATTCTCAACCCTTCAAACTCATCATAGTATTCTTCCAAGCTTTTGGAACCTTGGTGTAATATATACACCTTTTTGATCATATCCCTGAGATAGTTGGTGGGACATACCTCTCCTCTATCAGTGCTAACAATTTTGGCCATGTAGGTGTCACAAAGTGGTTATTCATGGCCCTTATTTGTACTTGTGCTTCCCACCACGTTGAAGCGTATCCTTCGAACTAGGTAATGGCATATTTGGTCTTCATCCCTTCGGTCACATTGTTGGTGAGGAATATCCTCTCAGTTTGGAGTTTCTAAGCAATGAATTCCTTCGGATCACTACCTCCCTTAAAGGTGGGTAGTGTGAGCTTAATGGTTTTAATTCCACGCTCGGTATCACCTCTTCCTTCATTCCCTCCACCATATTTCTCCTCCCATGCTCCCATCCTATCCCCTCTACCCGGGTTTCTATCTCCTCTACCTCCACGGCCATGGATTCCCATGCCTTGGTTCCTTCCCCAACTCCTAACTCCTCTTTGTCTACCATTATAGTTATGGTAGTCCTCACTTTGTAGCCATACCTCTTGTCATGGTACTTATATGCTGGGTTGTTATACAAGCGGTCTTGGTGCTGTGTATTTGGAAGTGGGGTGGTAGTTATTTGTGGATGAAGTGGTTGGTGTTCGTATGAGTGTGGAGCGGGTGGTAGTATGGGTGGATTGTCATATGGGTATGGTGTCCCGTCTCTCAGGATTAGATTAGCATTTATGTGAAAATTAGTGGGTTGTTGTATGGGTACCTTCCCTTTCGTCGTCTACTCATCTCCACTAGTTGTTTTGGGGAGATTGTAGGAGAAGTGTCTACATCTCTACCCCGTCCTTCATCATGCATAGTGTGCGATGAATCTCCTCCACTTTGGTTACTCTCCAAAGCTTCTATCCTAACACTTAAACTTGCAATGGCCCTAAACATTTGGCTCATTTGCATGCTAAGAGACTTCATGGTGTATCGTAGCTCTCCCCTTCTTGGATTGTTTCTAAATGTTGTTGTAACATCGTATCCTGCAAAATTAGCAAACCATGTTGTAGCAAAAGTCTCAAGTTCACTCGTCTGTGTCGCTCAACTAACCTCGTAGGCTTAGTCCCAAAGTTGATAAAGAACTAGCTTTTTACAAACAACTCAAGGTTTTCAAGTATTGTGGAGGAATGGGTCTTTGATGACTCAAACAACGGACAAATACGATAACAACACGGATTAGAATCAAGAAATATCTACGACAATGTAAAATAATAAAAGCTTGAACAAACTAGTACGAAAGAAATGAAGGCAAAGAACTAATATTTGATTAGTATGATCGAATACTATTTTGTTACTAGTTAAGAATGAATGTAAGACAAACAAGAAAGCTTACTATCAAAGGTTAGACTTACGCCCAACACTTGGCAAAATTTTACTTTTGGGCTAGGTGGGAGACAGTTCGTCTAGGGGGAGGCAGTTCGCCTCCTTGGAAATCTACTGGATAAGGGTGGTTTTTGGGAGGTTGAAGAGGCAAATCATCTAGATGAAGATGGCTCACCCAAAGGTGTTACCCAATTTAAAGTTTATTGCCTAAGGGTTGTCTTGGGGAGAAGTAAAGGAGGCAGCTCGCCTAAGAGTAGGCGGCTCATCCAAGGGCTCCGCCTAAATGAAAGCAGTCTGCCTAGAGCTTAGTTTTTTTTAGGTGTCTTAGGTTAGGGAAAATTGGATGGTTCGTCTCACAAGAGATGGCTCACTCAAAGGCTTCGCCCAACCTCAAGGTCACTATTTTAGAGGGGATATTTGGATGAGAAAGGAGGCAATTCACTGAGCCTTAGACGGCTTGCCTGGTTGTCTTCACTAAAATAACTATAAAACTTATGTTTTGATTCAAAACTTGATTAGACTTATTCACCCCAAAACTTACCAAAATATAAGTTCCCAAACACCAAAACACCAACAAGACTTGCAATAAACAAATCAAACACCATTTTCTTCCAAGAACACTCAAGAACTCCAAGAACAAGCTTTAGAGGTTCAAAACCCTATCTACCTTCAAACGTACCCCAAATCTTCCCAAACTTTAACCACATGTTCTATTCTATGTGGAGAACAAACCCTACTATTTTTACACACGAAACATTCCCAAAATGATGTTCCCAAGAACCCTAGTTCATCACCTTCCAGAACTTCAAGGT
>JBDJHY010244907.1:0-10771 GCA_039654485.1 Withania somnifera
GTGGTAGGGGGGGGGGGGCATGGATGATGTTTATTTTGAGTTTTGATTAATTTAGATTCACGTCACATAAGTACTATTAACAAGGAAAGTACTCTCTATTAAAATTAACGAAAAAAACATTCAATTTTACCTAAATATTACGACCACTAACTAAACTTATATAACCAACAAGTCATTCTTCTTAACAGACCATACATCAAGTAAAATTTAATATTTTAAGTTGATATTTATTTTAAAGTCCTGATTAATTCAAATTTAAATTCAAATTCGCGTGTAAAATCATTAGAAACATTCCTTTATCAATCTTTTAATTTTATTTTCAAAGACTTAGAATATAAAAGCTTTAATTACATGAGCTTTAATCTTCTTTTTCTTTTCTTGTGGAAAAACTGATTAATTGGAATAGGTCTACATGCTCAAAAAATAATAATTAAATTATAATCTCATGATAACAACTGCATCTAATAATTATTTTAACACAACTCATTATGATCTGAGCTTAGATATTTAATAGTTTGGGCAAAAGGATCTTTTAATTATTATTTTAAAAAAATATATCAAAATAAATTAGCAATATATTTACAAAAAAGGGTGTAAAGTATCTAGTGCTTAGAAAAACTAAAGAAATAAACATATTTTTACCCTTTCATCATGAACACTAGAAGCTTCATAGAAGGAAAAAGAATATGCCAAAGGAACTTATTTAACTCTAATTAAGCTTTACAATTGGTATCACTTTATTTTAAGTAGCGATACACCCTCAAAGTGGAGTCATAATAGATGGTAGATATAGATATGCAATATATTGTGTAGTTGTAATATATTATATCTTATTTATAGTTAGACACGTAATATATTTTGTAGTTGCAATATCTTGTAAACATATAACATTCTAGATATATAAGGATACATATTAAGTCATCCTGGTTAATCATAATTCAATCTCATCATGTATTGCAAAACTAGTAGTACACTATGTAATTAATTTAAAATAGTGAAAGAATAAGTAAATATAATAAAAATATTTAAAAATTAATGTAATTTACCCAAAAAGATATATAATTTTTTAGTCAACTTATACACCTTGATTATGCTAAATTTTATTCACAGTAATGTTTACATCAATTAAATAGATATGATGTATGTGTTATGTCGACTTATTCATAACTTAACCATAATCAAGGATATGACCACTTTAATTTTTAAGTTTAAATTATTTTATTTGACATAAATATGAATCGAATATATAAAAAGGTAAATTATCACTAAATAGATAAAATATCTCTAACCCAAATATCCTACTATTTTTTAATTAGCATACAATAACAAATCTTTGTTGCTCCTTTTTTTATAAGTAATAACATCAAAGTCCGATGTTTACATACTACATAATATCATGTTATTATTAAAAGGAGAATAACATAACGAAGTAAAACTTCATTTTCAATATTTTAACGACGATATTTCTACCAACTATGGTCGAGATAGGTAGAAATTAATAGTGTACGCAAGCCACTTTTCGATCTTTTTTTTGATGAATAGTTGTTATTTTGAAATTTTAAATTTTACGAGTAAAACTCAAAATAATAACATTTTTTTTTTCTGAATTTTTAGCGTCGAGGTCAAGCTATTTATTCCCATTAAGGCTAGGAGCTATGGGCTCAAATGGGGTAACATGTAGGATGAATATTGAGCCCAACCTAACTACCCAATAGTCTGCTTAGGCTTCATAACCAGCCCAATTGAAGCTAAATCGGATTAGAGATTAACTTAATATTTTACTATTAAAATTTAAATTGATATTTAAAGGATAAACAACATAAAACACACTAATATATGAGTCAATTATTTTACATACAATTAGTTTTCAAAATTACGTCTCGTACCACTTTTTTTATGTGGGATACATATGGAAAGTCACGATACATAATTCAACAAACCCTCCAGATACATACGAAAAGGCCGCGATACATAATTTGGCGGCGCTACATAATTCAAGTGACCCTACAACTATATACGGATAAATGTTAAATCATCGATGCATGGTTAGACACGTATTATATTGTGTAGTCGCGATGGATAAGATGTATCATAATTATGCATCGCGTCCTAGTTATGTATCTCGGCCTTCATATATATCGCCTCTAAAAAAAGCTATATTCCGTAACTTCTTAAAGTAATGGAATAAAATATAAATACAGTAAGGATGCTTAATTTTATTATTTTATTTATCCATATTTAAAAGCTATACAAGAAATATTAAAAGTTGTTAATCTTTTCATATCAATATGATGAAAAAATATATTATAAAATATTAATTAAAATTTCAATATTTTTAATTTAAATTTCAAGAAGCGAAAAGTGTCGTATAAATTAATACGGCCAAGGAATAAAATAGCTTAGGTCCACTTTATCATTGGAGAATACCCACAAATCACTCATTTGTTTCTTGGCATGTGATTATCATCAAAAGGAATAAATCCGTCTTTTTTGCGTGATAAAAATGCTTTAAGTACGCAATTAATATTTGTTATTATCTATTATTTTTTATATTTTTATGATATCTATTTTATACTTTAGATTATATTTTTTTGAGTTAAGGATTTATCAAAAATAATATCTCTACTTTTAAAGTAGGAGTACGATCTGCATGCATTCTACCTTATTTCGTCTTGAAATACTTGTCATTCTTATTATGTATATTTATCTCAAAATACTTATCATTTTAAAATAAAAATAATTATTTTATCTATTTTAGATAGTAATGGTTCTTAAATACCACAAATACTTCATTTATAATACATAATAGGGTAAATATTCAATAAAGAAAGACCAAATCTTAAAATATAAATAAGGATAAAATAACTAAACACATTTCCTAAGTAATATTTTTTTCAAGAGAGTAACACGAACAAGTAGTTTGACATGGAAAGAGTAATACTAGTACCCCCAACCCCAGTGTCTGTCGGAGCTACACTATAGCTAGGATAGTCAGTCAAATACCCTTTATCGTAAAAAATTATGTAGTGCATTAAGGTTAAATGTTAGTTATTCTAAATATACAGTTAATTTTACACACCCTTAACACAAATAAAAATAAAATTTGAACATCTTCTATTAAATTTCTGACTCCTTTGCTGGTAATACCTATGAAGTTTAGCAAACAAAATCACAATGGAGAATCCCATAAAACACTCATTGTTTTCTTGCCATGTGATCATCATCAAAAGGTTTTCTATTTACGTAACAAACTTCTTCAAGTACACAATTAAATTGAGAAAAGACAAGTTGATTATATCTTAGTAGAATCACAAAATATGTCATTATTTTTGTCATCAATTATTGCTTTGTCAAAATCCCTCTAGTGACCCTTTTTGCTTATATCAACAATTATTAGGGATTACAAGGAACATCAATGAAAGTGACATTGCTAAAGGCACTAACCCTTTTTTAAAATTTTATCTATAAGAATCTTACTAAATTTCTCAAATAACTTTTTCTTTTAAGGTCCGATCAGCACATTTATCGAGTAAATATTAAAAAAAAAATTATATTCGCACAAATGATTTTAAGTTATTGATAAATCAACACCTTTATATGTATATTGTCTAAAATTTTTAATTAAGGACGTCGAGTATTTTGCACTTTAGAACTTAATGGCTCGACTTATAGATGATGATACTCCCACTTCTAACAGATTGATTTTTTTAAATTCGTTTATGGCGAAATCATGAAGCGATGCCTCGCTAAGGTTTAGATAGTCGAAAATAAATATTCTTTAAAATTTACACTCTGTTTTATTAATCACTAACTCAGGACACTTATAATGCAATACCACTTGACATATGACAAGTAGCAAACAACAACAAAGCATTAAATGTAATTTAGAGTCATCCAACGTTTTTTGCACTAGTATGTGTTGAATAAGCAACCAATCACAAAGAAAATATTAGCCACAAACTAATATTTTCTTTTCTTCTTCAACCCCCCCTTCCCCCCTCCCCAAAACCTTTCATTAGTGCAAGTGGCATGCAATTGTCAATAGCCATTTGTTTTATATCTCAACATGTCCCGTTGGCAACCTCAAATACCAAAAGTGGGGTCTGTTTCTTTTTGTTTAACATCCCTTTAGCAGAAACCCCCTGGTGTAAAAAGTTGTAAAATTTTTATAAAGAGCACAGGAAAGTAGGCAAAGAACTTTATGAAGAGCTAATAAAGAATACATGAAAGCTAAACTTTTGTCCTATCACTTTTCACCCTTAAGTGGCAACGGTCACATGCTATTCCTGCAAAACATCAAATGTTGGAATAAATTTGTGTCTAAAAGCGGCTTTGAAATCAATACAACAAAAATGGTCCAAATTCATCTTTAGGCTTTCCTGGCTCTGAGTATCAAGCAGGAAAACGATGTTCGTAATCAAAGATTTTGCTTACCGAATAACTTTTTTAGTTCGGGAAAGAAAGTTTCGACAAGTTAAGGAACTGTAGCTGAAAGAAGAACTCAAGACTAACGATGAACATAAAGCTAACGATTGATGCATCCCGGACTGACATGGATCCAACTTTGAGGTTCCACAGCGAGAAGGGAAATCAAACACTTATTGGAGGGACATTTTGAGTAGGTTTGAAGGCCCTAATTGGAGTCAAAGTCAATTAGGGGGATCAAGAGGCATCGGGGGCTCTTTTGAGAAGCTTCCATGAACCAACACGTTTTGGAGCTCTTTGGTTATTTTGGGTCACTTTGGAGCCAATTTGTAATAAGTAAAAACTAGATTAATACAAATAGTTAATATTTCATTTCATTTGGGAGAATTTGTTGAATAGAAACGTGAAAGCCATTGGGCTCGTTCTTCCCTGGTAAGGGATTTGTGTATATTGAGAGGTTGATTTGCGCATCTCTTGAACCTTGTGAGAAACAGTGGTTGTGAGCAAAATTCCACAATCTCCTCAAGGTATTCTTGAACCTTGTGAGAAGGTTATGAGCAAGATTCCACAATCTCCTCAAGGTTTTCGTAAGAACGTGTTGCTTCTAAGGTATCGTAGATTACAGGCCTTTAGATTTAACAAAGCTTCAGATTGCTAATCACCCCTTAGTTGTATTTTGTGATTCTTGTTTGTGAATGTAAAGGGAGGTCTTTCACTTTAATATAGTATTTGGTAGCCCTCGAGTCCATACTTGTGTCTTGCCTCTATCCTTTATTTTACTTGCTTCCACATTACAATATAGATTGTGCGTATTGCATGATCGATATTGCATCAACGATGAAACGCTTCAGTATGGTCCAGAAACATAAGAGGGTTCTTGATTTCCAGGCCCTATAATGAACAATAAGACTACGAGGGAACCACCACAGTATGGATTCATGACAATGAGATGTGGAACCACAGTGGCATATAGGAGAGCTCAGTTAGGAATGCCAGTAAGCCTTTTTTTTCTTTAACCGTGGTGTTGAGACCAACTTGACTAATTTAGCAGGATACTTGTCACTTCCCACTAGCAAGTGAATGCTAACAGAGCCTTTGCTAAAACAATTTTAATTGCTGGAACAAATTAGAGAGAGACTAACTATGCAATCATCTTATGGCCAGTGCATGCCGAAACAAATGAAGCAATAACAATGATGCAAATTAGCAAAAGTGAGGACATAGTATTCAATATTAATGTATAATCAACATATAAACAATGATGTTTCACTTGTCTGGATTTTGGAAGACAGATGATTTATTTACAATAGCAGCAGTCAAAAAGCATACTACTCCCAAATTCACATTAGCTATATTTACACTAAAAAATCAGCTTGATATGTCAAATTTCCCCTCCCCTCCAACAGAAGTTGATCAATTCCAAAGTTTACTGATGACAACAATTTGCGTTTTTTGAGCCTGTAACCAAAGATCACTGCCACGATAAACTTGATTATTTGTCTCTCGCAAATGAAAATGCTGACCTGCTGCCACTACTATTCAATATTTATTGCAGAACTTGCATATCTCCCTCATACACTAAAAGATAGCCCCTGCTTCAGAAAATCCCTAACGCGCAGAAAACTACCAGCTGCAGTAGATTCAAAAATTTTGAAGAGAAGAGAGCCATTGCTCCATATACTTCTTACCATCTGCAAGTATAAAAAGAATTTTAGACAAGATCACATTCACTCGTAAGTTTGATAGAGACAACACAGACTAGCATAAAGACTATATATAGTAACCTATCTACAAGAACTCATAACAAGTTCTACTGGCTTTAAAATGGTTTAAGGCAAAGACAAGTCTAAACCTGGAAACTACAGAGGGGGAATACAGTAGCATTAAAAATAAAAGGAAAAGTCAGATCTTTGTCCACTGCTCTCTCCATGTTTTAGCTTACTTTAAGAACCGAAAGGCTAAACTGAAAGGGAATAACATCACCAAGATGGAGTATGTAGAAACTCACTGCGTTATGCTAGTACAAAATCTTATTGAGGTTTATTGTCAAAATTACACAATGGAGATGATAAATAATGCTCATTGATTGCAGTCCAATAAGAGTAAAAATTGATCATCAGTTCTACTCCACAAAAATTATCTATCATCCTATGCAATTATTGCTCATTAATATCTAAATCCAATGATTGTACTCTCCATCTGTGTCCTCACAGGACGGGCTTTATTTTAGCGCAATTATGGAACGCTTGTAACCACGCGCTTTGTAACATGAAGGATAACAGTAAGGCAACCTCACCTATATCTTTGTCTCAGTCCAAATATTACTAACATAACTAATTCGACTCCAGAGGATAACAGTAAGGCAACCTCACCTATATCTTTGTCTCAGTCCAAATATTACTAACATAACTAATTTGTCTCAGTACTCACCATATGTGTTCTGACAGGCCACAGGCTTCGATCATAGCGCAATTATGCGATGCTTGTAACCACGCGCTTAGTAACATGAAGGGTAACAGTAGGTAACCTCACCTATATCTTTGTCTCAGTCCACACATTACTAACATAACTAATTTGACTCCGGAGGAGACAATATCTTCTTTCTCAGCAGTCTCCATCCGCGTCCTGACAGGAGACGGGCTTCTATTTTAGTGCAATCATGGAACGCTTGTAACCACGCGCTTGTTAACATGAAGGATAAAAGTAGGCAACCTCACCTATATCTTTATCTTAGGCCACACATTACTAACATAACCAAAATCGACTCCAAAGGAGACAATATATATTTGTCACAGTCCACACATAACTAATTCGACTCCAGCAGATACAATATATCTTTGTCGCAATCCACACATTACTGACATAGCTAATTTGACTCCAGAGGAAACAATATATATTTGTCGCAGTCCACACATTACTGACATAACTAATTCGACTCCAGAGGAGACAATATATCTTTGTTGCAGTCGACACATTACTAACATAAATAATTCGACTCCAGAGGAGTCACTATTGTCAGGGCAGTAGCAAACAAGCATAATGAAATTCAAATCATAGTCATCAAATACCATAAATACATCGTTTTAGATATTCTATAGTACCAATGCATCAAAAGCAACAAGAACACATCTACAGCTCTTACCAGCAGAATAATCATTTGAAAGATTCTCAATGGCACTTAAAAACTGATTGTTTGGCTCTTCTATCTCTCTACAATCATGCCTGTAGCAAGGAACCAGCACAGCAAAACTATCATCTCCCTTATCATCATTCTGGAAATCAGGGGCATGTGGTTCCAGCCACCCGATTGACCAGTCAGAATCATCGGATTCAGAACCTGATAAACAAACACCATCTGATGGCACCAGCACTACATCATATTTCTTATCAACCCTCTTCCTCTCCTCTCTACTCTTCCATTTCCTCTTCACTTTCCTAGTAGTTGACGCTAGATTAGCCCCCCTGGCCGACTTAAACTTCAAGCTATCACTTTGTTCCTTCAACCCAAATCCAAAGTCTTGCAAGGGATTCATTGAAGACACATTAGTAATGGGTTCCTTCTCTTTCCCAGCCCACCACCACCATGACAAACGAGTCAAAGAAACTGCCATTTCATCCAAAAGGGATTCCACAAATGATCAAAGTTGCACCAAACTTAGCAACAATCAAGAACTCAAATCCAAGCCCCAGAATAAAAATTTAACAAATGTTTAATCCATTAGTAAAACAAAAATATCAGATGGAAAAGCAAGGTTCACTTTTCTATCAAGAAGAGCAAAAAAGCAAACAACTTTGAGTAGTTTAATTATCAAAAAAAAAAAAAAAACTTTTACAAGAAAAGCTTCAAACTTCAAACCTTACTTCAAATACATGTACCTTCCCCACCATCTCCAATCACTAAAATTCAACTACAAATCCCAGAAAACATCAATCAATTCAAAGGGTCTAATAATATGAGAAGGATTCACTTTTCCTATCACAAAGACCACAAAAGCAACAATCTTTGAGTAGTTTAATCATAAAAAAACAACCCCCTTTCCAAGAGAAGTTTCAAAACTCAAATCCCACTTCAAATATAGCACCTTCATCACCATCTCAAGCTAACATCACTAAAATTCAACCTACAAATCCCAGAAACATCAAACACTTCAAAACTTCAACTTTTCTATCACAAGAGCAAAAGAGCAAAATACTTTTAGTAGTTAAATCATAAAAAAAACAACTCCTTTTTCAAGAAGAGCTTCAAAAAACTCAAACCCCACTTCGAATACATGCACTTTCACCACCATCACCAATTATCATCACTAAAATTCAACTAAAAATCCCATAAAACATCAAATACTTCAAAGGGTCTAACAATATCACGAATCCACTAAACTTATACCAATCAAACCATAATTAATGATTTCGACATTGAGATTTACAAGACCAATAAAAAACCATTTTCACTCGATTAAGACCCGATCCGACCCGGAAAAAGATTAGGTTTTCTTTGGCTAGATGTATATATTAAGCGGTGACACCACCGTAAAATGAGATCAGCACGGCATTATCACCGGAAAACAAGAAATTTTACACCGGAAATTCCATTTTCCGTCACCGGCGGTGAACCCCTTTTTGTCCTTTTTACTGAAACGCCCTTTTTGGTCACCTCACCGCCCCCTACAGTCGCACCCAGGCTAACACCCACACACACTGGAAAATCAACTGACAACTTTGTGGCGGGGCCTATATATAAACAAATGGATAGCCATTTTATCTTTGATTTTAACCCCTATAACTTTCATTATTTGTTTTTGTATCAATGTTGTCTTGTTAATGTTTTATTACTCCCTTCGAACATTTTTACTTGTCTACTATTTTTATATTTTATCTACTGTCTTTTTTTTTTTAAACTTTGGTCACGTACAATTTTGACGTAGCTAGGTCATGTTTGATAGGAGGGATAACGAATAACTAATTTTTAATTAATTTTAGAATAAGTTTATCTCATATTTAGTTGGAATAACTTATTTCTAAATTAGTTATTTTTATCTCAAATAAAAAGTAAAAAAATTAATTCAGTGATATCTAATTTCAAAATAATTAATTTTGCGATCACTTATTCCCAACCAAACGACTCCTCGATGTTTTATTTTCATAATATTTTATCATACTTTTTATAATATTTTGTAATGATTTCTTTACTTTCGATTATTTTTAAATTTTGTGTTGATGTGCTTTTTTGATCCGACTGTCTATTAAAAACAATCTTTCTGACTACTTTTAATGATAAGAATAACATTTTATACCTATCCTTCTCAAATTCTATTTATATAATTACATTCCATATATTGTTATTGTAGTTGGTGCACTATATTAAAAAAGATGTAGGCTTTTAATTTTTTGATTTTACTCTTATTAATAATTACTAGTTATTTTTAATTTATTTTTTAATGAGTGATGTGATTTATTACAATAATTAAGAATAATTTAATAAAATTATTATTTTTTATTGCCTCTTAAAAATTATATCAAATAAAATATGAATAAGTAAAAAATAAACGAAAGAGTAATTATTTTATACAGGCTAGATTTTAACCCCATAACTTTCCTAATTTGATGTTGTATCCAATTTGTACTAACTAGATTTTATTCGTCGTCTGATTATTGATTATTAGTTAATATCAATATAAAGTAATTGATTATTAGTTAATATCATTATAAAGTATAATTATAATCTTGATATTATTTACCTCATATGAGTGACAGCTAGCATTATAATTTTGAAATAAGCTAATTATGAATTAAACGTCTCTTAACAGTTACTATAGAATAGATTTATCAAATAAATTTATATTATATTGATAATAATTGACTTTTCATATATATACTCGTATTTGTTCTATAAGAACAAGCTTTGTCGATCACAACAGATATGATGTTTACATATTTTACTAATTTGTAATCATTTGTGGGATTTGAGCGTACCTATTGACCCCATCAATAATTGGCTTATATAAAAGCTACTCGATCCTTAAAAAAAATGTTAGCACTAAAATTTTCGCTATATGTTAAATTGTCAATAGGTCAGTTCAAGTCAGGTTGTTTAAAAAAAAATTGGCCCGGATCGATTCCGATCCCATACAGTTCGGTTAATTTCGGGAGGGTCCCAAATAGGTCAAATCAATCCGGGATGATTTTCTTGATCCGACCAATATGAACAATGTTCGATCTGATCCACTATAAAGAGTCGTTTAAAAAAAATTAAAAGTGTTTAATTCATATAAGTATATATTTATATAGTTTAAAATTAATACGATGACACAAGACCTATTAATAATATTTACATATATACTAAAAATAT
>JBDJHY010244918.1:0-10771 GCA_039654485.1 Withania somnifera
CCTAAGGTCTCTTCCTCCTCAAAAGGTGTGTTCTCTTCCTTGCAAAAAGGGAGAGGTTGCAGCAATTAATAAAATATTAATGCTTCTTCATCAGTGACCAAGCAAATTCCCCACTCCTTCATCAATGCTAAGGGAGCAAGTACATTGAAGCAACAAATAGAAACTACAAAAAGCATGGAAGACAAACATATATCTTAATTTTTTTCACTATCTGCTTATGCTGCATCCAGAGTTTAGGTAATCGACAAGGAACGAGTTGATTTCTCATACGGTCACTCGACCAACTGTAATTATGGTAGAAAGTCACTTTTCTTTGTCTTGTAAATGAAAAGTCACTCAACTATGGTGATGATGGTGATGATGGTGATGATGGTGATTATCCCAAAAAATCACTTTCTTTGTTTTGCAAAAGAAAAATCATCCAACTATAGTCATTTCACAGACAAACTCACTCAATCATTTCAAATGATATCTTCGGTAGATATTGCTAACCTAGAATACACTTGACGAATAGCCTCTTATTCCTTATTGCCTTGCACCCACAAAGTTTGTATAGAAAATTGGGTGTTATTCATGGAATCATATGTTTTTGTAAGGTTTTACTTTTTGGTATATTTCTCGTATACATGTAAATTTATTCTACTTGCTAATAAAATTTAGTGATGGAAGAATTGACATCCTCAAGGGGAAGTGTCATGGTGTATAATGTTCCCAGATAATATAATATTGATTCACAAGACGCGTAGGTTAGTTTTTTGGAGGGAGGCCCTAGAGTCAAAGGTTTCAGGTTAAAAAAGACTAAGAAAATACATTGAGTGCAAGTTCAGCGAGATGACGCAATGAGGCTGAGGTGAAAGTAAACAATGATGGACTAGTCATACCCAAGAAAGGAGTTTCAATTATTTTAGGTCTAAAATTCAAAGAGATAGAGCATTTGACGATGATTTCACACACCATATTGGAGCGGGACGGTGAAATTAAGGCTCGCCTCTAGGATACTGTGCGATAAGAATGTGTCATCAAGGCTTAAAGGTAAATCTAACGGAGTGGTAACAGACGAACACTATTGCATGGGCTAGAGTGATGGCTAGCCAAGAATGGACGGTACTCAAAAAAGAAAGAAAATGAGTTCTTCTTTCTTTTATCACTTAGAAGCCGTGTGAGATGAAAGTCTCATGCACGGTTTTGAATGAGAGAAGGTAGCGGAGATGATGATGCTCAGATAGATGTGTTGGCATACCATAAGAAATATGATTAAGAAAAAGTTTATACGACACAAGGTAGGAGTGGCCTCTGCGACGGACAAGATGAGCGAAGCGAGGTTGAGATTGTTCGGGCATGTTAAAAAGAGGTGTGAAGCGCCAATAAGGAGGTTTCGAGGTTGGTTGTAACAAAAGTTAGAAAAACTAGAGGTAGGCCAAAGAAGAATTGGGAAAGTGATTAGACAAGACATGGCTAACTGAGACATAACCTTAAATAGAAAGGTAATGAAATTGGGGATTAGGGTAGAAGATTACAGGTAGTCGAGTGGTGTCATACTTCTAGTAGCGACATAGGTATTGTGAGAGTTTCTTTTTCTCCGATGTTTATTAATATTTGTTGCTAGTTTGCTAATTTATTTTTTACATTACTATTTTGTTCTTTTCTACCTCTTACTTTTCTGCATTAATTACATTTCTTAAAATAGAGGTAAGATCTGCGTACCCGGGGGCGGATCTATGCAGAATCTTGGGGTGCCACAGCACTCGTACCTCTTGGTTGAAACTTTGTATATATGTTTTGGAATTGGAATAAACATAATGCATGCCACATAGTGTAACAAGTAACTGCATAGTGCCAATGGTGAAGGGTCATCTTCCGTTCCCCGGGGTCGTGAGTTCCACACTGCCCTGGGACTTCTTTTTTGGCAAATATTTAAATGAGGCTTTGTTGTTTTAAAAAGATTTGTGTTTTAGTCGAATTGAACCCAAGACCTCTACTTACTAATGACTTGCTTAAACCAACAAGCCAACGCTCTCTTAATTGGCATCGGCAATATAAAATTCCTCTTTTATGTCTAAGATTAGTTTTAGACAAGAAATTTCAAAAGTTATACTTTATTTTTCAACCTTTGTGTTAACTCATAGGGAGTCACATAAATTAGGATGGAGGGGCCATTTGCTTTTAAAATTTTCCTACATTAAAATCATGACAAATCAACAAGTTCTAAAAAGAAAGTAATCTCTCGGCATGAGACAACAATAACAAACATACCCAGTGTATCTCACAAGTAGGGGCTGGGACAGTGGTGTGTATGCAGCCTTAGTAGTTACCCCTACCTTGTGAAAGGCTGAGAAAATAACACTTTAACCTTAACCCAAATGTTATCCAATAAGCAGGGAACTTCTCCTTTTTCCCTAACAATAGAGCATTCAAACCTAAAATCCATCAAGACTCTGCAACAATAAACCAAAAAAACAATCTTTCCCCTAAAAAAAGAACAAAAACTACCTGATACACGAAACTAAACAAAGACGGGAAACTGCATGCCGCCGCAAACAGTTGAACTGTAGTAAAACCTTTTATTGAATAAATCATCATCCAACAAATGGCATACAGTCACATTATACATCATCTAAACACAAATAATCCAACAACGTTCACAAGTGTAAATCAAGAGAACCCCTAGGGGAAAGAGAACACAACGTCCTTTCTTTTACCAAACATATAATGGAACAAATGTCTAAAACCCCATTGATTTCAAAAACCCTCCTCTATAAACTAACCAATCCAAGCACTAAACACCCTTTAATCTAAACAAGGAAAAAATCAAAACTTTACTTGTAATCCACATTGCCCTATCCCATTACTCATCATCAAGAACACAAAACATGCAAAACAACAACATCAAACAAAAAGCAAGCATACACACATATACTCCTTTAAAAGGGGAAAAAACAATCTTTACTAGAAAAACCAACCAGAATCGATGACCATTCACCATTAACATCCCACATTAAATTACAATAATCAAGAATCCCCCATTAATCAAAACATTCCAAAAAAACTTAACCTTTACCAAAAAAAAAAAAGATCAATTTTTAACACTTACCTTTGCAAGACTAAGCACCTCTTCTCTTGGGGTTGCTCTACTTGGGGGTTGGGGGCGAGGGTTAACAGTTAACACACTACTGAATTGTTACTGAGAAAAGCTGATGAACTTTAATCAACACACTAGTAGCTATAAGCAGAAAGGTTCAAGAAAAAAAAAATGAATAAAGCTTTAGGGAAAACAATTACTCCCAAGTCCTTACTACTATATTACATAAAATTCAGGACAAAATTGTAAATAATGAGATAATTGAGGGTTTTTAAGTTATAAGGACACGGACACCGTAAACGAGACTTTGCGGGGAGCCAGGAGGTGGGGGCAAGGGGGGAATTGAAACCGTCGTATTCTTGTCACAAAAAAAAAAAAAAAAGCAAAACCCAAAGTGGCGTCGCAGCAGGGGGTTTGGATTCTGTCAGATATTAAGCCCTGATTTACTGTTATTTAATTTTTCATTCTTTTATATTTTCAAGAAAATAATAATCTTGTTTAATTTAAATTAATTTGTGTGACACTTTTTTCAGAAAAGTATCTTTTGGAAATAATAAAGTGGTTACTTCTATTTGTTTCCGTCTAGTTGTCATATTTATTAAATTAGTTTTAATATACGTGTTTTGTATATGTTTTTTCTTTGTAATAAAAAATAAAGGTTTAAAACCAATTTATAATTAAAGACTTATAATGGATAAAACAGGTCAACAAGGGTGAAGGCATTGTACCCCTATAATTAATCTAGTGGATGAAAATTATGGGTGATATTTTTTTATTTGTCTTTAATTTATTGATGGTGGAAGATAAAAATATTTTAAGAAAATATCTAAAAGATGAGTAATTTACTTTAAATATTACGGTCATCAAAATAAAAACAGCAAAGGTCAAGTAATATAAAATAAAAAAAAAATACTTGTCTTGCTTTTGTTTCTAGTGTTCAATAAAAACAATTAAAATTAACATAAATAATATGTTTTAAATTATTTACATAATAATATAAAAACTTAGCAGAAAAAAATAAAAATAAAAATTCCTCAGTGTCAAAACATGTGCTTTATTCTATTCATACCCCAGTAATCAATAATTATTTGAACTTTTAGATAAATTATTGATTATCTTTAAATATTTGTATCTTGACACTATTTGATTTTATTTATGACTCTTTCTGAAATACTTTGTTTAGACTCAACTAATTATATAAAAATAAAAATAAAAATTGTTCAGATTCTTTTATATAAAAAGTCAATGAAGTTTTTTTTACTCTTTTAAAATTGATTTCATATTAGAAAAAAGTTATTGGTTACTTAGTTTCCGATATTTATGATCCTAAAACTAATTCAACTAGACAACAATAGTTTAAAAGGGTGTTACATAATAGAGTGATGTACAAATATAAATGGTGTATTTTAGTCATTGAATTATACCAAATGATCTAGATTGTCTACAAACTTTGATCAATTGTGTAAATTTTATTTTTTCTCAAACAACATCGAGAATTACTCAATTTATTTTTTATCAAATACGCATTTTATTAAGTAAAATTAACGTCATATAAAATTAAGCTTGGGTAATAAAAAAAAGGAAAGTAATGTAATGCGATGTTTTTACTGTTTGTAATTCTTGTTTTAATTAAATTAATAAACAGTAAAAACAACAGACTAAAAGTGGGGATTCTTTGTTTTAACTGTCTGTATAAAAGTGGGAATTAATAAAACAGTAAAAACAACAGACTCAATTAATGACGTCGAATTTTATACAAACAGTAAAAACAAGAATTAATAAAAATATTAAATTAATTACTCTTGTTTATTATTTAATTACAAACAGTAAAAACAAGAAAAATGTGGCTTTATTGAGTGGCAAAGTGGGGACATGACATGTATAACAACAGACTAAAAGGTAGTAAAAATGTGATTTACTTTTCACACTGATTCTCTTGGTAAATGTAACCTACTTACCCATGTGCATTGTAACTTGATAGGATAGGATAGGAGAGGATAGGATTTACTATTACCTCTATTTTTGTGGAAACCAAATTCTTTCATCCTTCATTTCATCTGTCTCATAGATACTAAGTGATGCTTTTAGTTGGACATATTTTACTTTAAAAAGAAAACAAGTAATTTGACATGATTTTGGGTACATCAAATTTTAGTCGGAGTTAATTTGAAAGAAAATAATTAACAGTGAAAAATGACTTACAACATTACTCCTTTTTTTTAATTTTAAATTCAAAAATACGATCGATACGATTAATTAATTTGTGCGCTTTCTCTTATTACTTTTTGTATTTTCTTATTTTTCGGATACAATTCCATCCTTCTACTGCCAAATCTCAATTTTGTGGAAAGCCTTCAATGACTTCCTTATGAAAACATCAATTTTTATTTAGATATAAACTGTATCTTTTTATTCTTCATAATATTGACCACATTTCTTAGTTACCCAAGATGAAAAAAAGATATTTAAAAGAATAATACTAGTACTAGTAGTTAATAAAGAAAAGAAAAATAATTGTTAAAGTATATCGTGATGTAAGAAAATACACTTGTTAAAATACTTAGATACGATTCTCTGATGCTAAGTATACGTTATCAGTTCCACGGTATCCATTTCTTTAATCAATTTCCAAAGTACATTATAACACACGTATGTATGATATTATTTAAATTTTAAAAACAAACTGGCAGTATTTGTATTTTGACCAAAACTATATTTTTAAACAAATAACAAAAATAAAATGAATACTAATCCACTATCATCGGCGAATTAAACAAGTCTACAATTTGATTATTTTACTTTCATCATGTCTTTTAGTGAGAAACTAGAAACATAAATTTGTTTTACTAAGTTTTATGTGTCTTTTAGTATAAAGCAGCCCCCAAAAACGTGAACGGCGTCTGACGGAAAGTCCTGTCTTACCATCATTATATTATAGTGTGCCACAATATAATGATGACATCACCAAAAAATTTGCATCTTATCGAAATGTAAAATTAATATTCTCTCGTTTCTATTTTATATACCACATTTTAAAATTTATTTATAATTATATTTTTATATTAAAAAAACTTAAAAATTATGTGTCTAGATTTACGATCAAGTTTAAATTATTTGACACTAGAGAAGTAAAATGTGATACATAAATTGAGATGGAGGGGGTACTCTTTTTATTACAATTTATGTGACATTTTATGTTTATCGAAAATCAAATACTCTAGTTTCACTGTAAATTTAGATATGTGATTTTTAAATTTTTTTAAAATAAAATTTATATATTTAAAAATTATATAAAAAATATTTTAAAAAACATAATAATTAATTAAACAAATCTGATACTACTAATAATCCACTAAAAAACAATCTTTATTTGGTGATGATCACCAACAACTACAATATGCCATATGTCGACTTCTCTTTTGTTCATTTCTTTGATCATAATCTAAAATCATTAAAAAGAAATCTCAATATTAATGCTAATTCGTATTTTTATTAAATATTTGTATAAAATTAAACTCATAAGTAGAATTAAAGTGGACAGAACATTTATTGAACATATGAATTGGAAATCACCTTATCAAATAATGCAATACAAATCAATCCATACATTTCATTGGAGATTCTAAAATTGAATAAATACACTCTATTAGTAAGTAAAAGGGTTCCATCCATTTTCTGCAGGTGTAAGAATATCACCTGCATAGGCGAATTTATAATTTAAATTTTAATAAATTTTACTTTTTAAATAAAATTCACATGAAATAAAGGGGCAAAATTAACGGATAAATGCATTAACATTACAAAAATAGTTATCAGATGATTTTTTATGTAACTCTATTCTCGAGTTGAATTATATATTCGAAAAAATCCGTGCTCGACCATTCCATATTAGCCTAGCACTCAACTCACCTTTCCATAAAAAAGAATCAGATGTCTTTAAAGAATAAATCTGTTATATTTTTAAATTTACAAATTTTAAAAAATAATATTTTAGATATATATCTATATTTCGCGTTGATAATATGGGATTCGATTGAACCCCTTGCTCAAAGGGTTCCATCTTCCACTGATATACTTTTGCTTTAAAAAGAATAAAAAGGATTGATAAAGATTTTTTTTATTTTAGAAAAAAAAAAAAAAAGAGAGAGAAGACATATGTGTTATCAAATTGACCATTAGGTGAATATTCTTATGAATAAAATAATTAGTGGAACAATTTTCAAGGATATCACCTTTCCAGAAAATGATATTTTTGAGAAAAAGATATTAGTGTCTACTTTTGATTAATTTCACCTAATTCTCGAATATAATGTCTTGTCTCGAATAAAAAAGCTTGGTATCATAATTTACTTACCACTATTAGTACCAACAAAAATATCTCCACCATTTTTATCTATCATTTTGTATCTTATCTTTAAGACTATGGGTGTATTCGATACGAAGAAAAAAGATAATTTTTTTAAAAATAAGTACAAAAAGATATTTTTTTTTTAAAATAAGTACTTTTGTATTTCAGTAAGTTAAAAAAAATTATTCTCAAATATTTATTATGGGGGTGGAATGAAGCGAGTAAGGGTTTTGGGAGTGGCAAGGGTAAGATAATTGAGGCTGTTGAGTTAATGGATGAATTTGAACCTAATTTTTTTTATTTTAAAAAGAATTAAAATATTTTAACCTACTAAATATATAAAAAAACATTAGATAAAAAATGTTTTCCATCATACCAAACACCCCCCATCAATCCATTAGTATTAATTAGTTTTGTAGCCTAATATGGTCCCCTATCTATTTTCTTTTTTAAAATAAATAATAATTTGCACACTGGATTTTGTATACTGATTGAAATTTCTTCCTCATTGGTCATGTCAGTGATTTTTCATACAATGAGGTCTCTGGTCCCCAGTTAATTACTCCATGAAAAACAGTAGTACTACTCAGTTATCAAATATAGTGGTCCATCTTTGCAAGATAATTTTATGACCAAAAGAACCTTTCTATTACCACCACACTTCATAAGTGTTCTATCTTTTTTTTTTTTTGGTACTACACTTGATGGATTTATTCTCTCTTTTATCATTCTCTCGAGAAAAGTTTTATCAATCAATAGGTTAAGACAACCCACCACAGTCGCAGCAAACGCGAGTTTTATAAAGCAATTTAGTTGAAATCGACTATATACTTGCATAATTGCACAATACTTGGTTGCTCTCTGACAATTTAATTTTCACCGTCTAGACAGCTTTTACTTCGTTTCCTTTTTTTTCTAGCTACTAAGAAGATCTTTCAATTTACCTAAGAAGAATTTTTCAAACTACCGAAATCCCCTTATTATTATTATTAATTGAACCTTCCTTTTTGTGGATTTGGAATCAGCGATGTTTTTGCTAGACTCACACAGACAATTTATCACTTATCAGATAAAAAGAAGCAGCAATAATATGAGGAGCCACCACTTTTTTCTAGAATTTCTTACAGCTTTGACCCAAGAATTGAGACTGCTGATACAATTTTGGAATTAGAGGGCTTGTGAGGGTAAGAAGTCGAGGTTCCCTCTTAGTTCAGGCATTTAAAGGAGCCACCGCCAGGAAATTCGTGAGGATGCTAATATGAGCAGCGAAAAGGTTTTTCCGTTGAGTCAATCTATATAGAGCGAATTGATCCCGCTCAGAGAAGGAAGACATAAGTGAATCCTATAGAGAATGCGGTAAAAAAAATTATAATAGAATTCGACCAAAACAATCAAATTGATTATCTTTCTGCATAAGAATATTAAATTACCTACTAAAAAAATTACAATTACATATGTAGTCGTACAAGAATAGGTTAGCTTATTAAGGACATATCGGTTGGAGAGAGAAAAAGAATTAGCATAGTGTGTGCAATCTACATAACCCAAAGTGAGCGACAACTTAGTACACATCAAAATACAACATTTGAAGAGCCCACAAAATAAAAGAAAAAACTATCTCTCAAGACAATAAAACTGGAATTAAGAAATAAATACAAAATAAAAAAAAAACTATCTCTCAAGACAGTAAAACTGGATAGAAGAAATAAATCAAATAAAGTTGCATCATGAGCTTGTATCCACGGTGACTGTATTCAGAGGTGGCTCAACTTATCCACATTCTATCAGCTGCTTACAGGAGATTTCGACACAACGTGCATATCAACCCTAACAAGAAGCCTCAAACAACCTTGCTCATTCTGCTATGAAATATCCATAGCAAAAGAAGTATCAATCTAGAATGACTATAGTGACAGTAGGGTTGTGCTCGAATCGAGTCAAATTTAAGTCATAACCAAACTGAAATTATAAATTCCAATTTGTTAAAATCTCCATCCTAACTCAATTTGTTCCAGATCCAACTCGGTTCGTTTTTACTATTTCGATTTGATTTTACGAATCAAATTATTCGAATTTGAGATGTCAACACGCAACTATTTTTATTTTAATAATAGGAGCAAAGCATAACAAAAAATTAACAAAATCTTAAAATTGGGCATAAATAACCAAAAGTACCGTTGCAAGTTTAAAGTGATACTAAAATTTATAAATTAATATACATGTGTTTTGATTTTTTGAATCGAATTATAAACAAGCCAATTCGATTTGAATTCATAATTTAAATTGAATTATTCAATTTGCGTTGAATCATTCAATTTGTGGACAGCCCTAGCTGACTGTAGCAGTTGTGATTCCATTCCTACTACTTCAAGTCTTGATCCTTCAGCAAAAGGAGCATGAATAGCGTCATGAGAGTTGTATGACTTGAAGTTTCTCTTGTTTGTTATGGAGCTCTTAGTTTTCCACTATTTACACACACATATATATTTATCCCAGCAGCAGCAGGCATGACTCTGTGAACTGTTAAACCGGCTTTAACCTTATATCCGTGACCTATATAAATAAGGCAGAAGGAAATCTGTCACTAAGGAGAAACACAGTGAAAGAATAAGACACAGTATCTTCTTGTGGATTATAGTGAAAGAATAATGTAGGCAGAAGTTATAGAATTGTGATCTACTTTAACTATACTCTTGCATACGTAATGACCAGTGCCAAGGATTCATTGCCCCTTTTAACATAAATAAAGATGAATGGTCCATTGACACATGAAGAACTAGGAGCAGCTGCTCTATTGGCGGTCAAGAACATCAGTGAGCCCAGATCCTCATCACAGATCCACAAAGAGGACTCCCAACAACTTCATTAAGCTCCTTCTTTAGAGAGAACACAAAACTAACAACAATAGATCCTAAATGCTATTACATTTGATATCTTAACCCAATGTGATGTATGCCTGGCACCCGGTCCGAGCCGGGCCCATCCGGACCAGGGGGTCCGTGGACCGGCCGGTCTCCGGCTGGGCCGGTTCGGCACTGTTCCAGGCCGGCTAATCCGGTCCAAAATGTTTGATCCGGACCGGCCCAACCCACGTAGTAATTTTATTTTACAAAAAATAAAATTAAATGCGTTTATTAATTCAAAATATATATTTATATAGATTTAAAATTAGTACGAATATAAAGAGTTATTAATAATAATTGCATATTAAAAAATATAAAAATAAGTTACTAAATATATACTAAATATGATAAGTTACTAACGATTTATTTACTATAGTATAAATATATGTATATATTATATTTACAAAAGATATACACTATATATTAACAATATACTACATA
>JBDJHY010244940.1:0-10770 GCA_039654485.1 Withania somnifera
AAATCATCTAGGGAAGTATCATTATGGTCGAGATAGATGTTTTGGTTATGGCCAGCTGGGTCAAAGGTTGAATTATCTTCCTTCATCTAGGAATGGAAAATATGGTAGCAAGTCTCATTCTACATCCTCAATATTTCCTTCAGGCTGCCTTTCTCAGTCGATGCTACTCTTGTTACTTATTGTGGTGCTCAGTTGTAGAATTAGTTATATGCCTTTGACTCCTGACAAGATTAATTAGACTCTCCTAATATTATCACTAGTATGTTAGAAGTCCATTCATATAATCTATATGCATTGGTAGATCCAGGGGCTACCCTATAATAGTTTACTCCATATGGTGCTGTCAAATTTGGAGTAAGTGTACAAACCATTCTAAAGCCTTTTTCAGTGTCTACTTCAATAAATGACTTGGTTTTATAAAAAAATTATCTACTAAAATTTCCCAATATCGATTCTTCATGAAGTTAGTCCAGTTGACCTAATAGAGCTTGACATTGAATATTTTGATATCATTATCTATATGAATTAGTTTCGTTCATGCTATGTATTAGTAATGACTTGGTTTTATAAAAAAATTATCTACTGAAATTTCCCAATATCAATTCTTCATGAAGTTAGTCCAGTTGACCTAATAGAGCTTTGACATTGAATATTTTGATATCATTATCTATATGAATTAGTTTCGTTCATGCTATGTATTAGTAGATTGTAGGACCTAATCTGTCAAGTTCCAGTTTCCCAAAGAACCAATCCTACAATGGAAAGGTAGTCACTTAATACTTAAAGTTCATTTTATCTCATACCTTAAAGCTAGTAAGCTTATGTCCAAAGGTTGTATCTATCATCTAGTTTGAGTTAAGGATACAGAATCTAAGACCCCAACTTTCCAGTCAATTCCAATTATGAACAAATTTCCAACAATTATTCTTGAGGATCTAATAGGAGTCTATCTAAATAGGAAGATAGACTTTGTAATTAACCTTCTTATATATACTCAACCCATTTATATTCTACCATATAGGATGTCTTTAGTAGAGATCAAGTAGATACAAGATCAATTGAAAGACTAGTTCTCTCTATGCGTAAGAAGGATAGGGTGCTCCAAATGTGTATATACTATCATTAATTGAATAAGTTTACTATAAAAAAATAAATATCCTATCCCTAGAACTGCTGACCTGATCGATCAACCTCAAAGTGGCAGTTGCTTCTGCAAAATCACCCTTAGGTTTGGGTGTCACTAGCTTAAGATCGGAGAGTGTGAAAATTTAAAAATATCCTTTAGAACTCAATATGATAACTTTGAATTTGTATTTAAGTATTTTGGTCAAACCAATGCCCCTCAGATTTTATGGACCTTATAATCAGGGTGTTCAAGCAATAGTTAGACATGTTTGTTATTGGTGTTCATAGATAATATCTTGGTTTACGTTGTAAGTGAGGAGGATCATACCGGTTACTTGAGGATCATTTTACAGACCTTTTAGGACAATAAGATATTCAATAAATTCTATAAATGTGATTTAATTTAAAGTCAGTTTCCTTCCTTGACCATCTAATCTCTAGTGAGGGTATTCAAGTTGATTCACAAAAAATAGATACAATAAAAAGATACCCTAGAACCATCATTCCTTTAGATATTCAAAGTTTTCTAGGTTTAGCTAGTTACTTTAGGAGAATTGTTGAAGGTATATTTTAATAAATGCCCCTTTGACTAGATTAAAATAGAAAAAAATCAAGTTTTAGTGGTTTAATAATTAAGAGAAAAGCTTTTAGGGGTTTAAATCTAGGTTGACTTCAGCTTCAATTTTGACCTTGCTAGTAGGTACAGAGTGTTTTGTGGTGTATTATGATGACTATGGAGTTGGAGTTGGTTGTGTTCTCATGCAGAATGGTAAGATGATTACTTATGGCTCTAAAAAACCAAAGACTCATATGAATAGCTATTACACTCATGACCTTGAGATAGCAACAGTAGTCTTTGCTTTAAATATTTAAAAACACTGTCTTTGTGGTGTCGAAGTTCATATATTTATAGATCATAAGATTTTGTAGTATGTGTCACCTAGAGGGATTTAAAACTTTTTTCAAATGAGATGGTTAGAGTTTCTTAAATATTATGATGTGAGTGTACTCTACTATCTAAGTAAGGGAAATATTGTTGTTGATGATTTAAGTAGACTGTCTATGTGAGGATTAGAAGAAGATTTGGTTAGATATTTCTATGCCTTACACATTTGTTTTTTTCCTGCCAATTGATACAGATAATAGCGGTGTAATAGTATAAAATTCTTATGAGTCTTCTTATATAGTGGAAGTGAAAGAGAACTAGGGTAGTAATAAAATTTAATGAAGCTTGCGGATGGTTTCCTTAAGAAGGTGGTTGAGACTTTCTAAAGGGGAGATGTTTTTCTTTGTTATTAGGATTGTGTGTTCTAGATGTTGATGGGCTAACACAAATATTTTTTTAAAGAAGCTCATAGCTCTAGGAATTCCATTCGCTAAAATTTCACCAAAATGTACAGACTTAAGGGATGTCTACTAGTGGAATGGAATGAAGAAGGACATAGATGATTTTGTAGCTAAGAGTACCAACTACTAGTAGGTCAATGTTTAGCACCTGAGGTTGGGTGGTATGGCTCAGGAGTTTGAGATTATAGCTTGAAAGTGGGTGGTAATAAATATGGACTTCATTACACGGTTTCCTCATACTTATAGACAACATGATTATATTTGGGTGATTTTGGATAGGGTGACCAAATAAGCCTGCTTTATGGCTGTTAAGACTTCTTATGCAATAGATTATTATGTCATGCTTTACCTCTAGGAGATTTTTAGATTTCATGGTTTTCATTTTTCTATCATCTTATACAAAAGTACTCAATTCATCTCCAAGTTCGGGAAGTCTTTCCAGAAAGGCTAAGGCACAATGGTGACCCCATACCATTTTTTTATCCATAGACAGAAGAACAGGTAGAGCATACTATCCAAACCATATAGGATATGTTTCAATCCTGCGTGATTGACTTCAAAGGTATTTGGGATAATATTTGCCTTTGACAAAGTTTACTTACATAAAGGATACCATTCTAGTATCCAAATGGCACCATTTGAGGCTCTTTACAGAAGGAGATATAGGTCTCCCATTGTCTGGTTTAAGGTTTATAAGGCTTCTTTGATAGGGCCAAACTCAGTTCATGAGGCTATGCAAAAATTTCAACTTATTCAAAAGAGGTTGTAGACAACTCAAAGTCATCAAAAATCATATGAAGATGTTAGGATAAGGGACCTTGTATTCGAGGTTAATGATTAGGTATTCTTGAAGGTTTCACTCATGAAAGAAGTATGATATTTGTGAAGAAAGGGACACTCATTCCTCTATATCTAAGGCCTTATCATATCTTGAGGCATATAGGCAAGGTAACCTATGATTTAGATCTTCTTTTAAAGTTGGCATCAGCCTATCCCGCCTTCCATGTGTCATTTTAAAGAAGTTATTAGGTTATCTTTTGCTTGTTGTGCCTTAAGATAGTGATGGTGTGAAAAATATCCTGACTTTTGAGGAAATACTAGTTTAGGTTCTAGATAGATAGATTCACATACTCAGAAATAAGGAAGTTGCCTCAGTAAAAGTCCGGTGGAGGAGTTAGTCTATTTAGGGAGCTAATTGGGAGCCAAAGTAGATATGATGGACAAGTACCTTCACTTGTTTCCTCTGAACACCGTTTCACCATGTGGTAGCTATTTTTTTTTCTCTAGCTATTTATCTTAGTTTACATTATTATATGTAAACTCTAAATTATTTCTATGTACTCACTCATGCCATGAACATTCAAACATACTTTAACTTCAACTAAGTTAGATATCATGTCCATATTTATGACCATCTTAATTTCTTTGTTTTTTCAGTCTTTATTAGAGGACGAATGATCCTAAGGGGGTGATATTATAATACCATGAACTCTCTATCTAGGATTTGTATCATTTTAGGTGGATGCTTAGAACCAATAATTGAGTTATTATATGCCCCTAAATGATAATGTTATTTTCTAAGTGTATAAATAATTTGGATGCAATTTAAGTAAGTTTATGAATAGTAACCGGAGCACTACGATGAATTTATAGCTTTTTTACTAACTTAATTTTCATTGAAGTTCTTTCTTGGGTTAACATCAAATGTATCCTATAACATGATTATTTAAGTGTGTTATCACCTATTATTAAATATCTCTGAATCTTGTTTCTAATGCAATAAATCATGCATCATTTTGAGTTCAAAGTAGTTATTGCTAAGAAATTATTGCAATCGCTGAATTGACCTAGTGGACCATCGGTGACCAAGGTGGACCACCGGCGATGTGTCTACTATTTTTATAGTGAATTATGAGATATGAGTCATTTTTGTGACCCAAAACAAAAATGTTGGCAGACTATAAGGTAACATTTTTGTTTTGGGTCAAAAGGCAGACTACCCAAAAGGCAGACTACCCAAAACATAGGTATTCTTTATGAATTGGTATTTCTACCTTATTTCACCTTTTCATTATCTATAAAATTGGTATTTTCTCTCCGATTTATCCTCTTACATAGGTATTCTTTATGAATTTATAATCATTCCTCATTAATTTTATTGCATAAATTCAAATTCTTAAAAATATTCTACCCTCCAAATCCATGAATTTAAAGAAGATTATATCAAGATTTTAAACAACCCAAGTCTTAGGAATCATCCTCAAATCTATGGTTATTCTCAAGAGCTTCGAAAAAATGAGTTATGTGAGTATTAAATGAGGATTACTCACCTTCACGCCCGAAGTTCTTAGTTTTAAAGAAATTTACTACTAGTTTCAAAATAGGCTTCTAACCCAGTTCATGAATTATAAAAAATTATTATTCCTGATTATTTGTCATGATGTTTACTCCTACATTTTTGCAAGCTCTCACGGTTTTCATTTGTATACGTGCTTTGACCATCATACATGACTTGGTATGAAAATTTATATGAATTTTGATGATTTTGAAAAAATTAAATGAATTTAATCATATGGCTTCATTATGTTAGAAAAGTGTGATTCTTGTAGAGATATGATTTTTGAGAGATATTACAATTTGATATATTATGGAGCTCCGGCTCAACTATATGGATTTTTGGAATTAAATATGCTATTCATGTGTTTCTTTGTTTTTGGGAACCTAGATATATACCTCATGTATGATTGAGCATCCGTATAGTGACAGTTTTGGGGTGATTATTTAGCACCGAGCGAATGAGGGTTCTAGATAGCTCATGTTCTAGAACTACGTTCTCCATATAGATTTATTATTATCCCTCACTAGAATTTTAGTATCCTTATCAGTTAGGTGCTAACCTTGGAAAGTTAGATCACATACTTTATGGTGTGGAGGTATAGAACAGTAAACTCCAAGTAGTTCACATGATTTTTTTGGTTAGAAGAAACTCTCATAGTGTATAAAGTACAAACAGCTCTATAAAATACAAAATTATAAATGTGTCCAATGCAAAAACTAGATATCTAATGCAAAAACAAAGAAAACTAAATAATGATAAGGCCGATAGTAGCGCATCGCATATATGGAGCTCCGAAACGATAACTAGATAACACAATATTTTGGACAGCCAAGGAATCACAAAGCTAAGACAAAATAGCTAATATTGTAATAGGAAACAAGGGAATAAGGTAAGAATATAAGATAGCAAACAAATATGGAAATTACCCCGGCAAACAAAACCTACCTGAATCCCCATCCAGCCGGTAGGCACAAACAAAATGTCTAAGAACCCAACGCGGCCTCTTTCTTAGGTCTGAGGGGGACAAAGAAACACGGAAGTATGCAATGCAAGGGGGTTCCAAAATATAAAAGCAATATTAGAACACTGCATTCTCCCCCTCTAGCACATAGCTCGGGAGGCCAGACCCAAGGAGAGATTGCATTTGTATACCTCTCCACCCCCATATACTTCCTCTAGCATCCTGACCGATCTAGAATGGTAGGGCCCATGGTGGAAGACTGAGAGCACTTTCCCATAGATCCTTCATTCCACACTCTCACTCTTAGGTTTTCAAGGCTACAACATACTCAAGGACAAATCACATATCAATACCACACCCTCAACTCTCAGGTTGTGAAGGTTGTTTTGAACTTGAGGCCAAATCATATATCAGTACCACATCTCAGTTTCAGAACCAAACTAGTAGCCAAGTGACCAATAGTAGCATAGGTAATAGTTTAAAAACAATGTAATGATAGTGTAATAAAATAATTTTGTACCCATAAGTGGTTGCATAAAGTATACATATATAAGAAAAAATCCTTACAGATCCATTTAATGAAAAGTTCTGGTTTATAGTTTATTAGGTGATCTCATATATCGGGCCAGTCTCATCCATGCTCTAGTAACCAATGCATGCTAGAAAACAAAGCTACCTGACAAATAAAACATCTAAAAACCCAACCAAGACCTTTCACTGATCCCAAATCCACCCAGGAAGTACAACCCAACTAGGCTCTACATAACTCTGCCAAGAACCCACCTACCCCAACCAGGACGAAACAGTACCCTACCTGGGCACATAAGCAACATAGTCACAAGACCTGGTGCTATAAGGTAACACCACAATTGCCAAGAGGCCACCATATAACAAACATAGGCCGAAAAAGGTACACAACTCTATCCCGTTCCCCACTCACAAGAAATACAAATATAATCCAACCATGTGGCATATAATCAGCCTAAGGAGGCCAGAACAATAATCCCACATCCCTTGTCCCAGCCTAAGAGACCCGGTAGCACACCCATTAGATAGACCATCAACTCCCACAATCATAACTCAACCACAGAGAGTTCACCTAGGTATAAATTAGGAGATAACATCACCCAGATACCATGAACTAGACTGAAGGGCACTACCCGATAAATTATAAGGATGAGAAAGCATAAATAGGATAACAGTCATAAGTAATATAGGAAAAGGGAGATCAAGCCCAAGTCCCAAGCCCACATGCTAGTCGATTGCATTATAAGTACCATATACTCACATAGTCTGAGGAAAAGGAAACCTATCCAACCTGGGTGCTGAGGAAAAACCTCAAAAAGTATGCTAAAAACTCCAAAACACCGTAAAAATATTCGAAGCAGCTCGAAACAAGCAAAATAGATGTCCATGGTTCAAAATAAGAAGAATAATACCCATATTGCATAAATAAAATTGGGTCGTAATCGGGACTAAAACTGGGCTTCTAGGCTCCGCAATGTAAAAAAATATTTTGATCTCCCAAGTAGCCTCCTTAATCGAATGGTGCTTCTACTAAACCTTCACTACCAAAATCTCCCTATACCTCAACTTTCTAACGTCTTTTGTCAAAATGGACATGGTCTCCTCAACAAAGGTCAAATACCTATCAAACTTAACTGTATCAACCCAATGTACATGAGACTCATCGAAAACATACTGTCTCAACATTGACACGTGGAAAAATGGATGCACAGATAAAAGTATCAAAGGCAAGGTTAACTCATAAAAATACTACTAATACGTCTAAAGATCTTAAAAGGAGTTATATACCTATAAGAAAACTTTCCCCTCTTACTAAACTTCATCATTCCCTTCATTGGTAATACCTGTAATAACACACGATCACCAACACTAAAATCCAAGGAACGATATCTACAATATGGATAACTCTTTTGCCTATTCTAGAATACCCAAAGTATATCCAGAATCACACAAACTCTATTAAATGCCTCACGAAGTATTTTATACTCTAAAGCCTGGACTCAAGACCGTCAAACCAACCCACTAGCGATCGACTCTGCCTACCATAAAAATCCTTAAAAGGCACCAATTAAATAATAAAATTATAGTTGTTATTATGTGCAAACTCAAATAAGTCTAGATGATGATCCCATGAACAACCAAAATCAAGAACACAGGATCATAAAATATCCTCCAGGACTTGAATGATCCACTTGGCTTGACCATCCATCTGAGGGTGAAAGTTATACTGAGGTGAACCCTGTACCCATACCTCACTTAGTAACCAGAAAAAATTAAAAAGTACACTCAGTAACACAGGCTGAATTGAAAAAAACTAGGACTCCATGCAATCGAACCATCTTACTAAACAGATCTAGGCTAACTTATCTGCACTATATAAAGTATAGAAAGGAATAAAGTGTGCAGAATTAGTCAACTATCAAAAAATCACCCAAACTGAATCATGACCCTGTGAAGTACGTGGTAACCTTGAAACAAAGTCCATAGTTAGTTGTTCCACATACACTTGAGAATGGTAAGCCTCTACATTAATCCACTGAGTCTCTAATGCTCAAACTTGAAAAGTTGATAGTTCAAGCACTGAGGCACAAACTCTACTATGTCCCACTTCATACCACTCCACCAAAAAATTATCTCAAATCTCTTACATCTTAGCTACACTTATATGGATGGAATATCTGAAATAATGGGCCTCACATAGGATCAACTGAATCAAGTCCCCAACCCTCAGAATACAAATACCACCATCAAACCTCAAAACACCATCTAACTCTAATGCAGATATATGGGGTCTCACCCCTTAATAACTAATAACGAATATCAATTAAAATTGGGTCTTTAAACTAATACTGTTGAATTTAATCAACCAAAGTAAAATGAGCCTCAACATTGGCAAGAATACGGTTAGAATATGAAAAATCATGTCTAACCAATCAATTATCCAAGAACTATATATCCAATAACAAAGACATTTAAAACTGGAAGTGTTGCCATACTACCCATACTAACTGATTTCCAACTCAAGGCATAATCTGTCATGTTTTCTTTGCTGGGATGATACAAAAAAGAGATATCATGTCCTTCAGTAACTCAATCCATCTATATTTCCTCGAATTAAGCTCTTTCTGATGCATAATATACTAAATAGTAACAAAACCTAAGCCCTGTCAAAGATTCTTTTTGGTACTAACTAACAAAGATCTATCAAAGATTCTTTCTCACATGAGCTTGGTAGGTTTTATATAGAGTTAGGACCCTAAAACGTGAAATTCTACTTTTGCCTAGGGTTGCAAGTGTTGATTTATCAGTACTGATTGATTATCGGCATAGATTACTGATTTATCGGATGTCTAACTTTTGTTGACTTGACCAATAAATCAGTATTTTTGATGATTTATCAGTACCTGTTGCCTGCACATGTTGATTGATAAATTGGTCATTTATTCAATTTATCGGTACCCGCAGGGGTTTTCCGGCAAATAATTCCTCTTCTATATTTTAAGATCCTTTTAGGATCGCTTTTGCATCGTTTCACTTCCAATCACTTCCAAATTCAGATTTCCTAAAATATAATCAATTTACACCATTAATAGTCTTAAAATCATGAATAAAGAGTGTGAATATATAGCAAAAGTGATCACATAAAATGGTAATTTCACTGCTCATCAACACCCCCTACTTAAATCTTTGCTTTCCTCAAGCAAACAAAATTAAACATAACACGAGGACATTATCAATTCAACCTCGATGAGCGCTCAATAATCCAACTCTACATTCTCCTAAAATCAAGAACGAAGATCATGACTTTGGTTGGTTCCAATAAGTGGTAATCAATTTGCACTCTTTTTGCAACAACTCCCTCCATTTTAAAACTCAAATTTCAAGCATGCAATGGGGGAAATCAAAATAACAAGCAACTATAATAATTACTCAAGATGTGATTCAAGGCTACTAATATTCAAAGTACACTATTTTGTCTCATTTTCAGGTTTTATCAACAACACCAATCTATGATAATTTCATGACCTTATAAGAAAGAAAGTCCCAAAACACTCCACATATATCCAAGATCACAAGGGACAAATATACAACACTCATGCTCAAAAAAGAAATTCAAATATCAACAAATGTCATACCATAAGTTTGCCCTTATTTTCAATTATTAACAATCAAAATCACTTAGTTGAGAAACCCAAAGGTCTTTGTTAAGCTTGTAATGTAAGGGAAGGGTATAGGTAGGTAATTCATTTTAGATCAAGTGACTATACCTTTCTAAAGTGCATTCAAAATCCATAACCTCACTTTTTCTTCAATGCCAAACTTAGCCCACTTATTCAAGAATAAGCCCTATTTTACTCATATCGTCATTCCTTTTTTTTTCAAAATGACTTTATGATAGCCACCTTTAACCTAGTTGTAGAATTAGGCTAAAGACACAATATTCACAAGTAGATCTGGGCGAAGATAGAGCTCACCATATAATTTGTCGTGATGCTTCTAACATGGCCACCCTTAATATAGGTTACAATGCCTAGTTGAGGTGCACAATATCCAATAAAGAGCCAAGGCCTAAACCATGTAATCTTACTAATTGAACAAAACAAGGAAATACTTTTACTGAGGCATGATGTACTTAATTACCCTTTTTTGTTTTTCTTCCACCAAGCTAATTTACTTTAGCAACATCAAATACCCACCCCAACTTAGGCTTTTGGCCTAATTTGTGGACCAACTAACCACTCCTAATTCCTCCAATGTCAATGCCCCCAACTTAGGTGTTTTTCCTAAGTGATCTTAGGTAGTTTTACCTACCATAAAGCCACTGAAACCGTATTAATTAGCTTTGTTTTAAGGATAATTGTATAGTATATGATGGTTTTGTAGTTATTATGTTAGAATACCACTAACCAATGTGATTAGCAGCTTTTGCAGGATTATGTGGAAATATGGAAGAAAAGAAGTGAAACTGGAA
>JBDJHY010244951.1:0-10770 GCA_039654485.1 Withania somnifera
TCTGTCTATTTGGAGACGGTTCGCCCAAAGTTGTCACCTCATGCCACGTTCACTGGATGAAAGACGTGACAGATGGAAGACCAAATGATCCGTCAATCACCAGCCATTTCGTTAGAAGTTCCTCCTAAACTAAACGGTGTCCCAGTCCAAGTTTCTAATATTACGCTTACACCCATACTCTTTAAATAATAGAATTAACATAGTTTTAAGAGGACATTTGACAAAAAGATATTTGGAGAGAACTAAGACTTGTGCTTTTAGGGTTTGACACTCATGATCTTTTAAGAACACAATTGTTGAATTCCTTTATCATCAATCTAAAATTAATTGGAAATTTAATTTTGCCTTATGTTATTCTCTACTTTATAGTTTCATTATTGTATGTTGATATCAATGGTGGGCTAAAACCCCAGCCCTAGGTTTATGGGAACCATGGTTAAACTGTATTAGGATCGTAATTTACATATGGTTGTTGCATCTATTTCAACATATTAATATTATCACTACGTAATAAACAACCTTTGGTGGTTGCAAACACTAGAACACCCCTAGGTTTAACTAGCACTAACCTTGTGGTTAAAACTAGGAGTTGAGACTATGCTAAGAGATTCAGGGCGTTAACCTCATCTAATTGTTTCTACTTTAGAAAGAGAAATCGTCCTGAGTTAATGCGATAAGTAGAACTCACTCATTCACAGCCCTAACCAAGAATAAAAGGGATTCACTTAGGATTAAAGGTTGAGAAATACTTAAGTAAATAGCATTGGACTTAGACGTAACTCTACGTTTAGGAAAGATTGCACAACTATATAAGATTACAATCCAAAGTTTTATTGAACCCTGGTGAACATGAACCTAGGTTAATAACACACTGTAATCATTCTATAATCACAAAAATCAACAACAAACATTGTTACTGCAATTAGGCGTACACCTGATACCATAATCCCTATGGCATTGGTCCCAACCTAGTTATGTTCTATATCTGAACAACGACTGCTTATACTTCAGTGGGAAGTGTAATTTGAGAATTATCATTCATCCTTGTTCCACAAAGGAACACGATGAAAATTTGAGAAACATTTACAAAGCATGGTAAGGTTCAACAAAAATCAAGGGGAAATAAGAATGAGACGCCACATAGGGAAAAGGGATTGGGGGAATGATAAGAGGACTTGGGAACTTAAGGTAAGAAAGGGAAAAGGGTTGGCTGTTGGGTCACCAAGAAATAGGCCAGAGAAAAAACGAAGGGAATGAGGCTTTTGGGCTTGGTCGGCTAAAATTAAAAGAAAAGGAAAGCTTGGGTTTTACACACAGAGTACCAAGTGCTAAAGAAAAGAGAAAGGGGAAGAAGAGAAAAAAAAAAGGAGAAGAAACAAAATACATAACATAAAATAAATCCCGTAGTAGAACTCGGTGTTGTGGATGTTGAGTACCAATAGATAGAATATTACAAAATACAACCCATAATGGAAAAAACTATAAAACATCTATTTAGAACCCAATAAAGATAACTCTAATGATAGAAGGAAAATCGGTTGACATGAACAGTTACTGCTCATTATGTCTCATAAAACAACACCGTTCAAACTCATACGACCACATCCTATTGGCTGGGTTGTACCTAGATCTTTATCACTAATAGATACAGATGTATAGCATGAGTACCAATACAATGGATACCTAGTGGGTATTATAGGCTGACCAGGCAAAATAAAACATAAGAAGGATATAGAGTGTCCATAAGAAAATAGGGAAATATCATGAAATAAACAAACAAGAAAGGGTAAATTTTTGTAATAACTAGTAAATGCGGTGATAGGTAAGCTATAAGTTTGTGAACCCGATGGCCTGCGTAATAGGAAAATGATGAAAAATGTAACACGTACCTGGAGCTCAAACGTAACCACTACAAGGAAGAGCAACAAAAGAATACCAGACAAGTAAAGAAGTCATCCAGTCACAAGTGATGCGAGGAAAATAACACAATAATCCTAGCTAACTAAAAAGAACCTCAAAATATAAGTAACCCAATGGTACTCCCCCTATAAACTCGCATAGTACAACAAAAAGAGAAGAATGAAATAAAAAGGTGTGTTGAAAAGTAATAGTGCCTGTATGCATCCTCCCCTGTTTATAACTCCATCGGAAGGACACAAGGAAGGCTTCCTCCTCGTAACACTCCTATTCTTGTACACCGCCTTATGTTGTGCATAAACCTAGTGCATCAGGTATAGCGTCCAAGGATGGAAGATCTGTGTAGGGATCCAATCCTATGTATAAAATCCTCGTAAAAGAGCCAATTAGTGGCATAGACATCATGGAAAAATAAAAAACTCGGGCATATCCCATACATCATTTATTAGTGAAAAGTATCAAGTCCATATATGCAGGAAAATCCAAATCTCTGTAAAACCCAATTGTTGTTGTATCGACAATATCCAATGATCATAATGACGGTGCGATAATAGGATCTAATGGTATGAGAAAATATCTCCATACTTCTTATGCGAGAAGTCATGGAAAATATAATTAGTAGATAAGAAATCATTTTTTGATTATTTTACTATCAAAAGCCCAAATAAATTTTACAACATTAATGGATGCTCACATAAAAAAAATCAGCAATCTAGATCAACTCTAAAGCCACCAACTAAATCTAGGGATAAATACTAAGCTCTAACCTAGAAGAATCCCCTCCCCAACCTCAACTATGTTCCAGAGATAGCATGAGACATGCAGAAATGGACTCATAGCCCTAGGAATATATAACAAACGATAACGTTAGCAAGATAGGTCGTAGGCCAAAGAGATAATAATAACGGGGCTCAAAACTAGTGACCCAGCCCTGAGTGGGAAATTTACAAAGAATATATAATACATATTACCCATTCTAAAGAAAGTAAGCCGTATAATGCCTAGATTACGGGGATAACCTCAAAAACAGCACAAAAATATTCAAAGAATCACGAACACAACTCAAAGTTGCACAAAGCTAGAAAAACCATAACCCATGCGTCAAGATGAGTAACACAAGACCCATATTTTTTATATAAATAGAGGGGTCTAAATACAAACTAAAAATGGATCTATGAAGCCTTATAGCTTAGAAAAATGAAATATTTATACCACTATGTAGAGAACAACTCATGGATCATACCGTATAAAATCGGGCTGAAACTATTAGTAGAATATGAAGAAACAAACTCTGAAATTTTCTATAATATATGAAACTTTATAAATAAAGAGAAACCAAGAAATTAACCAATAAAAATAATCATAGAATCTCAACTACACAATTCTAGTGACTAAAATTATGATAAGAAATCTTAATGATCTAAATACAAGCTCACATGGTAGGAAAAGTTAAAGGAAAATGGAGGTTTTTTGTCAAAATAAAGAAAGAAGGAAAATATATGCTGCTACAAAGGTCTAGCGAACGCAAAGAAGGGCTAGTTTGGAAGATTTTTAATTTTCTCTAGCAAAGCTACTGAATGGAAATAGAGTCCAACTTTGAAAACTCATGTATGAGATCTTTTTGTAGTTGATATTCCAGACTCAAAGAAGTCTATAAGCTAAGTAAGGACAACATAAGTAATAAATATAAAGGAATTAAGCCGTAAAAATTCATGGAAGCCAAGCTTTCAGTCCCAGCAAGTCACAAACTAATTGGGGTAGCTAGCAAGATGCTTTAAACACAGAGGAATAACAAAAATCACGGAAATAGCCCCAATGGCCATTACAATATCTACCACTAAAGAAACTTTTGTCCATGAATGCTAGGAAGAAAAGAATATTTGAAGTCTTATACAACAAAGATGCAAGTCTCACATGATGAGATATACGAGAGAGGTATGGTACATAACAGTAAGGCATGGAGACATCAAAAATTAGGTAAACCTCTACTAACTATGAAGACTGGGTCAATCTATAGAAAACGTTGTTAATCTACTCTGTAACCTCATATGGCCCCAATGAACTCGCAGAACATCTAGTCCTCAACACTAAAATGAAGAGGAAAAATCTATAATCTGTGTAGCTCTTTGTATGCTCTATGCTATCTGACCTAAACCGAATAGACCTGATTCTTTCTGTAGCATCTCTAATCAAATCCAAAGTTTGAGGTCATGTCCCGACGCTCTTCATTAATCAATCGGCAATCTGTAATGCCAACTATACAAAATCTCAGATAGTTCCATCTGATAATTGAAATAACAACTTTCATCATATGAAACTCTAACAAGGCCAAGTACCAAACCCAGCTACAACCACAATCGAGGACACGATCATGTAGTATAGCCTGAAGTACCTAAATAATTGCTAGGTCTGGATATCAGTCTATGGATGGAAATTAGTATTGTACTTTCCTCTATAGTCAAAAAGTGAACTAGTGCCTCTATCTAAAATGATAGGAACTAGGATACATGTATATAGAGAACCTTTCGAAAACATCATGCACATCTTTGTTAGGCCAAGGTATATAGAGTATCCATTATAATGGGCTTCACGAGGAATAGTCTGAATATGGTTACCTACTCTAGAATAATAAGAACAAGTGTCCTTATACAATATAGCATCAGAACCTAACAAAACCCACAAAACGAATCCTAAGACTACGAGTCTCATGGGTAGAAATGACAAATAACATCATGAGCTCAAGAATCCAAAAGCTATTAATACTAACTGACTAACTGTACTAGGCACCAACAAATGGAAACTCTCCTTGCTTACAAAACCAAAGACTGAAATTAAAATTACTATCTGCACATCGAACGTCAAAACCAATTAGAAATCAAAAACTCAAAGGGACAATATTAATAATCTCAGGCGATGACTATAAACTTAGTCGCCAACATTTTATTGCTAATACAATATAAAAACCAAGTTGTCATGCTACCCAAAACCTACATACCCGAGCCAATGGTCATCACAAAATTGAAAAAAAAGTATGAACTGCAACATCAGGTAGCTTCTTGAAGCCAAGTACTCATAACTTAGAACCCGGGAGCCTCTGGACTCCCACATAGAAAAAATTTCCAGTGAGAAATTTTGTAACCTGATATAACCTAATCACTAGTCTCAACACAATAAATCTTATCAAAAATAAAATCATTATATATTCACGAGAGGCAACCTACATGGTTAAATCAACCGACTAAGACTGAAAATGCAATATGCAGCCTAATATATGTAATTCTCTAAAATACCACAACCTTAATCCAGTACTAAAGAGTACTACCATCTGCCGAGGTAGCTTATGCTCATGAGTACAAAAAAGAGACCAAACACAAACATATTCGAGGAAACCTAGGAAGAAAAATTGGAACATCACTTAAATTAAAATGGACAGAAGATAAAGATAGATCTTTAGAAACCAATATTGAATCAAGGAAAATCAAATAGAAACAGCGGTCCATTTTCTTAAAAGAGTTACCCAATTTGGTTCTCAAGGACCGACCCGATATAAGTCATGGATAAACAGTGGTCACAAACAAGAGCGACCATTAGACCTTGGTTGAAAAATGATCACTATAGGGTAAGAGCGCGAATTCCCACAAGAATAAAGAATAAATCAAATACACAAGGCTATGAAGGACTCTTGACAATTAACTGCCAAACCTAAATGTAAAGTAGATCTCAATTGAAAATTGCCTAAAGACCCCCACACCCTGATGAGGTACACCAGTCATGGCTAAGGTACGATTCTGATACAAAAATCAAGTATCCAAGGAAAATAGGATAACCTACCCATGACCGATAAGATTAATAAAACCACCTATCAATATAAGTCCTAATCTACACTATCTCATGACATCTACATGTTGAACTAGCCAAGAAAACCCAAAACCACCACTAAAGAAATTCCCTCCTTACACATCAGGAACCAAAACACCGTACGGATAATCCACCGTTTAGCAAAAGATAAAGCAAAGTCTCTTAAACCTCAACTAATATACAGTACGACCTACTTAAGCAAAAAGAACTAAATATCTTATCATAAAAACTAGAACATAATGAGGATTCAAAGGTACCCCCTGGGTTAGAACCTATGGCCCAACTCATCTACTAGGAATCACAATCCAGGTGCTATCGAGGAACCATATAATTGAGGGCCACAAACAACTGAGGGATAAAATAAAGGCCTAAATAAACTCTATGAAATGACACCAATAAGGGTAAAACCACTAAAGCTATCAAAATTACGATAACAAAGAGACAAATTAGGGTCATGCCCAAATTAGCATAAGCCAACTAAGCAGGGAATATAATAAAAGAGTGCCTTAAATAAAGCTCGAAGATATCTCACCCGAAGATCCCTTCACAAGATCATAACCTGAAGAACAAAGACCTATTAAAAAAATCTACTAACCAACCTAACTGAGACATCAACTACCAAGGCACTCCCTAGCCCTCGAACCAAACCCTTTAAAATCAGAACACATACTACCATGACTACTACTAGGTATGGCTGATGACAGGGGTGGGGATACAATCGCTTTTAACAGAACATCCCAATACTGCAGACACTCTCTAACCTAATGACCCATCTCACACACTCGTAAAAACCCCGACCTCGAGTCCAACTATGACCATTCTAACCACCACATCCCTTCAATCCTGAAGATATTAATGGGATGACTACTCTAAGTACCTTGGCCTCTGTCCTTTGATTGAGAAAAGGTCTGAATAGGTAGAATGGACTAACCCAACTCAATCATTTTCTACTACTGAAATAGCTTTCTATTATTTCCTTCACTCATAAATTAGGTATTAGTTAAAATATCCTATGAACTCAAAGAAAAACTGAACAAACCAAACCTGAACTATGGCTACTCAACCTAACATATTGTGATAATAGGGCCCCAGGAAGGTGAAAATCCATGCCCTTGTTACAGAACCCCCTACATAAAAGCAACCCCTAGGATTCTCATCCCTCTGATCTTGAGGATGGATCACTATTATCTCTTATAATCTAGAGGACTCCCTGACCACTAACCTCATAGGTCTCACAGCAAGCCTTTTCAAAGGCCAATAAATGTCTAAAGATATATCCAAGGGTATAACCTACTGCTACCAATTTTTTTTCACTATGTAGAGAAAAGAAACCAATTCCTTGAATAAGTCCATCACCCTTCCACTATCTCTGTCAAATGATGCTACTTAGTCCTAAAAAGTGAAAAACCTCTACTGGAAGCCAACAAACTTATCCCCTTCTGTGTATTCCCTTGAAACACTCCCTGATACCTCTATCTAAACCCTAGGGCTTTGTGGAACTATCATGACTGTAACTCTTGCAAAAGATCTAGTGACTCTCGAAAGTTGAAGCTGATGATATGGTCTGTTGGCATTTGGTTTTGACTATATGACACTGGGAATGTGTGTGATGATCTTACTGGTATCTTGTAGGACCTCTTCCTAGTCATCTAAATAAAGCAGCATCAAATGAGATAATAAGAAACTTAATGACCATAGAGTGCACGTAAGGAGTCATGCAGTTAGAGTCTTTCCTAAAGAGTGCCTTATAGCCCCTCGATGATATGATACGAAGGACTACATCTCAATTTGTGAGACTCTTCCAGTCATTTGCTTCTCTAACCATAGATACCAATAAACCTAGAGTTCTGATACTACTCAATCATGACCCAAAATTATGTTATGATGTCATCTACACCCCACCTATAGAAAAGCCTAGCCCAAACTCAAAGCTTTAAGTTATAGGGTAGTACCAAGTGCTAAATAAAAGAGAAAGGTGAAGAAAACATAAGAAAGAGAAGAAATAAAATACATAACATAAAGTAAATCCCAGAACCTGGTGTCGTGGCTACATAATACCTATATACTGAATACCCAAAAATATAACCCATAATGGGGCAAAAACTACAAATTTCTTTCCAAAATGCAACTAGGATAAATCTGACGATAGAAAGAAAACTGGCTAACACAAACACCAACTGCACATCGTGTCTCTTAAAACAACACCAATCTTACTCACAAAATCATGTCTGCTCGGCTAAATCATCCCTGGATCTAAATCATAAAAATATGTAATAGTATAATATGAGTACAAACAACGAGCACCAAGTAGGCTTTATAGGACAATAAGGAAAAAGTAAGCATAAGAAAGGTAAATTGTGATCATAAGAAAATAGGAAATAGCATGAAATCAATAAACAAAAAAGATCTAACTACAGTATTAACTAGTAATTGTGGTAAAAGTTCAGCTATCATTGTGTTAACATAACAACATGCTTCACCAAAAAATAATGAAAAACACGAGACGTACCTGGAGCTCCAATGTAACCACTATAAAGAAGAACCACAAAAGAATTCCAGAAAAGTAAATAAGTAATCCTCTCTCAACTAAAGCAAGGAAAATAACCAATATATGTGTAGGTAAAAACAAACAACCTCAGCATATAAGTAACCTAATGGGACTCCCCCTGTAAGCTTGAAGAGTACAACCAAGAGCAAAGAAAGCAATGCAAAGGGTACTGAAAAGTATTAGTGCCTATACACACCCTCCCAGTTTGTGACTTTGCTAAGAAGGACCCACGGAAGGATTCCTTGGTGTACCACTCCTCCTCTTATACACCCTTCTTCAAGGATATACACATACAAACATAGAAACCCAGTATGGAAGGTCCGTGGAGGGATCCAATCCCACGCAAGAATGTAATAAAATATTAAACTAGTGGTATAATCAGCAAATCAAAATGCAAAAACTCGAGCTTATCCTATATATCATATATTAGTTGAAAATATCAAGTCCATCCATGTAGTCAAATCTAAATCTCAGTAAAAACTCTTCCGTGTCGGTAAAGTCAAGTGATCAAAGTGGAGATGAGAAAATAAACTCTAATGGTGTGAGAAAATATCACTATACTTCTCATAAGCGCAGTCGTGGAAACTAATAATACGGTAGATAATAAATCACTTTTCAATTATTATTCTATTAAAAGCCCAATTACCTTTTAAAATATTAATCCATGCTAGATGTACAAAATAATCAGCAATCTAGATCAACTCTAAAGCCACAAGTTAAATTCAGATAGCTAGTAAGCTATAACAACTAGTATAATTCCCTCCCCAACCTCAACTATATTCCAGAGACAACATGAGACACGTAAGAAGGGTCTGTTATCCTTAGGGAAATATAAGAAACTATAAGGAAATAAATATATGCCGTAGGCCAAAGAGTTAACAATAATAAGGCTCCAAACTAGCAACGCAGCCATGATTTGGAAATTTACAAAGAATATACAATACTAATTGCCCAGACTGAAGGAAGTAAGTTGTAGCCTACTTGTATTTTATTCATAACCTAGAAAAGCATGCTAAAATATCTGAAGAATCACAAACACATCTTACAATCACATAAAGCTAGAAGAACATAACCCACGTGTCAAGACAAGTAAAACAAGAGCTATATTGCTATAGAAATAATGAGATCAAAATCAAAACAAAAAATGGGTTTTTGAAACCTAATAGTATGGAAAACTAAATTACTTATACTAGTATGTAGAGCACAGATCATAGATCGTATAGTAAAAAAATAAGGATAAAAAAATTGGTAGAAAATACAGAATGAAGCCCAAAAGGCTTATATAATATAGAAAACTTTATAACTAAAGAAAAGCCATTACCCTAGTATAAATGATCTTAGAATCTCAAAAACACAATTACATGGATTAGAATTATGATTAGAACTCTTAATAATATAAATACAAGTTCACATGGTGGAAAAAGTGAGATGAAAATGGAGTGTTTTTTTTTCAAAATGAAGAAGAAGGAAAATATATACTGGTACCAAGCAGTTCCCTGCGATTACGTCCATGTAAAGACCCTCGAGATCTTTTTCATGTTTTTTTACTCTTTAGTAATTAATAGCATTCTTGTAACTATCCCAAGTCATTGATGACTTGCTTTGATCGATAGGTCGGATTGCTAGTAGTTGTTATAGTTTAATTCCTTTATAGTTATAGCTTTTTTGGGACTTATTCAGCTCATATGATAATAAATGTCATTTTTATCACTTTTGTTAAATTTGGAATATTCATTACATGAAGATTTCATATATGTATCTTCAAAATTGGACTTTGTTTCCAACTAGTGTAACCTTTTGATTTTTTTTTAAAATATGCTAGGGAGGAACAATCAGGAATAATTTATCAGAAAAATGATCGACAAAATCATTTGCCAATAAATTGTCTAAATGCTTGATTTATTGGCTAGTCGGCGGTCTTATATAAAGTTTTGATTTCTGCATTTTTCCTCGTTTTCTTTGATTTTCATTGGTTTTTCCTTAGTATTTAGAGTGAATTAAGAGAATCTGATGGTGTTTGGTCAAGTACTAATCCATATAAACTTATTGCTCTGGTTCTATGATCAGTTCTACCGGATAATTGTTCGTGTTTGCTATTATATAGACTTTCCAAACTTATATCTTCTATTTCTACCATTAAATTGAGCCCTATTTTTTACCATACGATTTATGGGATATGCTTTACGTGTTGGGAAAAATATTTATTTTTTTTAAGTTTTTTGGGTTTACAGGCCTGATTTTAGTTTGATGACCCGCTATTTATATAGAAATATGGGTCTTGTTTTTCTCGTATTAACATGTGGGTTACTTTTATCTAGCCTTATATGATTCTGAGATTCATATGCGACTTTTGAATATTTGGGGCATGCTTCTCAAGGCCATCACCAAAATCCAAGTAAGCTATAATCTACTTTCTTCAGATTGGGTATTAGTTTAGTATTTGTATG
>JBDJHY010244961.1:0-10770 GCA_039654485.1 Withania somnifera
TCTTCTTCTTCTTCTCCTGAAATTTATAAGACAGAGGTGTATCGTGTAGGTAGTGATACCTAGCCTTCAAATTCTAACCCCTCTTTCCTGTCATCTGAAAGTTGGGATTTCATGGCTTTAAAGGTACAAGTAGTCTCACAGTGGATTTCTTGCTACCTTCTCTTAGAGGGTATCATTTCCCCTCTGATTTTGAGTTTACCCTGCCCCATCCTGGTGACAGGGCTTGCTCCCCCCTCTCAGGGGGGGTTTTGCACTATGTACCATTAGTACATAGTTTTGGGGTTATGATTCCCCCTTTTTCGTTTGTAGTTAGTGTTTTAGGGGTCTTCAACTTAAACCTTGCACAATTGATGCCTAACGCCATGCGTACAATTGTGGGATTCACCTTGGCCTGTTCCAAGGTTGGGGTGGAGCCTAGTGTAACTTTATTCAAACATTTTTCATAGTTAAAAATTCTGGACTTTCCAAAGGATGGTATTTTTTTAGCCCCCTTCGTAATTTTACGATTTGCCTCCCTTCCAAAGTTGCAGATTGGAAGGGTAGATTTTTTTTTTCAAGGTAGAATTTTACTTTCCTCATACCTGGAACTCGGGAAAATTAAGAGTCCCACCACTGGAAGGGTGGATTTCTCGCATATCGAGCTTATTGTGGGGATTCCCTCCTACCGCTGTCGATTCACTGACGCAGATCTGTACCGAGCCCGGATCAGTGTATTTTACCCTGGTGTTGAGGTCTACGAGGTGGTACCTTACGAGGAGATCTCTCGGTTCGGCGCCACGCTGTAAATAAAAATTAAATCAACCTCACACATAAGAGCTCGATTAGGCAGAACGTCGCAAAATGACAAAAGCTCAGATCGGCAGATCGCAAAAATCGATCTCGATCTCGGTGACAAAAGCTCAAATAGCAAAAATCAATTCGGCCTAAGTACCGTAAATTTGCAAACAATAGACGGTACTTAAAACTGAAAGTGGCTAAGTTGAAGTATACCTATTTTATTCATAATAAGATAAAAATAACCATAGAATACAATTCCATAAGCAGAAATCCTTCACATAGGAAGCTACAATTATAATGTACAAGGTTTATTTCCTAACGTCTATGGCTTTATACGTCCCGAGTTGGTCTACCTCGCCCCCTCCCTCTTTGAGTGAGAGCAACGACCAAAATCGAAAATGCTAAGGGAATAACCGCTGAGGAAAGCCTCGCCTGGCTCGTACTGGCCCGCATGTTGGCTCGAAAGTGCTGAGGTCTCTTCTTCATATCCTCATACATGGCCAGAACATTGTTCAGGATAACCTTGTTTTTTTTAAGTAGGGTGAAGCCTCTCCGTATATGGTAGCAAAGCTGGCAAGAACGATGGTCAGCTCGGTAACCCGCTCCTCTACCTTATCCTAGGTAAGTAACCCTCCTTCCCGGATACGATTTTCTCATACTCACGAATTTAATCCTGAAGACGGTTCACCTTGGCTTCTCGATGGTCGAAATCTAATCCGAGTTGAGTTGCTTTGGCCTTCCAATAAGCAACAGACTTCTCCGTGTTGCCCATCAACGTACGGATATCACCTCGGAGGGTCTCAATCTTTCGCGATAACTCTGCGTTCTCCCACCTGAGGTGATTCTTTTCATCCCCATAGACGGCGCTAATTGATGAATCTAAAAAGGGACCAATAATTACCTGATTATGAATGAATACCTTTTGAACACGGATCACAGCAACCTCGAACAATGCACATGCAAAACAAAGGCTCCAGGGTGGTCCCCGGGGTAATTCTCCGATGCTTAATTAGTATTAAGCTGTGGAGGAATTCCAATAGTATTTTAGAGTAGTCATTTGAGCGTACCTTAGCCTCTAAACTTCTTGGGCTTTTATAGGTGTTTCTGGTAACCGTATTTGGTAGATGCCAAGATTGTGGAGTGATATCCGTCGTGAGATCTGGAGTTGCCATAGCAATCCTACTATGACTCTACGGCCTACTAACGGTATAGCAATCCTACCATAATTCGTCCACTACTAGGAAGTACTTATCTTACTTGGAAGTAGTTATCTAATTATAATAGTTATTTAAATAAGGTAATAAATATTAGCTCTTGGTTAAATAAATAAGGTAATAAATATTAACTCTTGGTTATTCCTGTTAATCTATAATTCAAAATTCGTATATGAATCAAAAATATACAAATTTACAAATATTGGGAATATATAGATTTAATTGTTTAATCTAAATTTTAATTATGTATGGTAATTATTTTAACGTTAGCTATGGTTGATAATTGTGACTTGATTTTTCTAATCCACATAATTTTTCTTTTCTTAGTATGAGGGCAAAGTAAAACGAGATAGGGGGAGTAACTTTGTACATTTTCTTACACATTTAATTAACTTTTTTTATCATTCATATTCGATTTTATGAGTTATTTTTTATTGTTATTTTATTTTATGAAGGTGTAAACTAGTATATGAATGTAGAATTTTAACAATATCATTATTTTAGCATGATTAAAATTTTATTACGTTACATTGTTCTAAAAATAGTTTGCATTGCAATACACTACATATGTTGCTATAAATATGTTGTTGCTAAATAAGAAAATTTTCGTGACTAAACACTTAGCAATATGCATAACAAAAAGTTAGTTAAAAACTTTATACTATCCGTGATTAAGAACTTGTAGTTATTACTACAAAATTTATTATGTTATGGTTATGGTTATGATGATGTAATATCTCTATCACGAAAAATAAATAATTTTCTTCTTTTGCCACGACTTATCTAGCTTCATATAATTGATGAGATTTAAAATTATTTTATTTGAATTTGATATACTTAGCTAATAACAATAATTTGATATAATAATATATTTTTTTAAATTTTAATTAAAACTTACAAGTAAGATCCTGCAAATTAGTTTTGAGCTAAATAATAAACACGCTTAGTCAAATAGCAATTCTTCAACCACTTGATTAAGATTAAACTTGTTTGAAACTTATTGAAATTTTTATTTAAAGTTGATACAACTACTTAATTGAAGTTAATATGATCACTTATTTTTTAAATTCTATTGAAACTTACCAGAGATAAAATTGGATGTAATCATCGACAATTCTAATTATATTAGATTAATAAAAAGTATTATTCCGACGGAAAAAGTCTACAGTAAATTTATTAAAGTTAACTTGTTTAAATACATTATAATTAATTAATAAAAATAAATTAAATTTAATCACCTATTTATTTAGATATAAGATTATTGCATAGATACACTTTTGTGAAATATCATTTTATTGTCAAATGAACAATAGTAGATCCCACTTTTCAAGCAACTAAATATTCACGTTCTTAATTTTTTCTGTCATTTCCCTATCTTCTTTTTAAAAAAAATTAAGTATGGAATTGAATCAGGAATTTTATTAATTAGTTTATTTATATAAGCTTAAAATATATCTAAATAGATTTTTAAAATATAACTTTTAAAATTTCGTATAAAAAAGATTCACAATCATATATTATTACCCCCGGTCTCAAATTTATTGATGTTTTTTGCTTATTAAGAGTATAATTATTTGAAATTCAATCACAATTTAAAACAATTTTTTTTCATCGAGTTGAAAGGAAAAGTTTGTAACTTATAGGACTTTTTTTTTTATAGTTCTTGAATATTTTAATTTTAATTATAAAATATTAAATTATTCTATTTTGGATTCAACGAATAGCTAAGAGTGAAGTCAAATAATAGTTTTACGTTTTACCTACTTTAATATGTAAAAATTTGCTATTAGTTCTTTTGCTATCGACGGTGCATGCATAAGAGTTGGCAAGCTTGATATTAAGTCAATTGAAATATGCAAATTAAACCATTGAAAAAACTCTCTCTTCTCTCTCTCTTATGATTTGCCCAAATCCTAATTTGCCTAACCCTTAGATCATGGTGGCCAACCCCTCCTGTCCTCCGGTGAGATTCCCTCATCCGAGGTGCCAACAAACAACCCCCAAGCACCTCCACAACCCAATAACAATAACATGCACTATGAAAACGTACTAAAACCCAATATTAACCTAATCCAGTCATCAAAGCCCCCCAAGCCTGCCATTATATTCCATGGAGAACCCAATATAACTTGAAAATTGTCAGAAGTTAGAAGCCTTATCATTCAAGAAAATCTACAATACACAGTTATTGGTAAATTCTCTTATGGAAAGTCTAATATGTATATGAATTGAGAAAGAATTTCCAGCACAATGTGGTGTTTAGGGAGAATGTAAAATTGGAGTACTAGATACATATTGATTAGACGCACTCTTCTTAAAGACTAAGCTCAACTCCTCTCAGTTCCAGCTTTTTAAATAAAGGCAAAGGATATGTCTTAGCAGACGAGGACCCTTAAATGGGATCCATGGTTTGAAGAAAACATGGAAACCTCAATTGGAGTGGCATGGATATCTTTACTAGATTTACCTCCAAACTTTTTTACCATATAAGATATTTAATCGATTGCATCTACAGTGGGTCAACCTCTAACAATTGACATGGCTACAAGGAATCAAACAAGACCTAGTTATGCAAAGGTGGAGGTAGAAATAGATCCAATAGCAACCTTACCAAGTAGAGTCAAAATTAACGAAAACGATGATATAATTGAGGAGATAAGATCTAAATAGGTGCTGATTCAATATGAACATGCCTAAGTACTGTTAGGAATGTTTTCTACAAGGCCATGATGAACAATGATGTTGGAAAATTCACCCTAAGATTCAGGAGAAGAAAATTAAGGAGGATAAAGAAACTACAAAGCAAGAAAAAATTGATACTGTTGCCAATAAGACAGAGGTCCTGACAAGTGGGAAGGTGGATGTGCAAACTGTAAACTCCTTTGCAACGTTAGAAGGGGGAAGAACAAAGAGAAGGGGAAGATTAATCAAAGGACAAAGATCAGGCTAATACTAAAAATTGGGTATCAAACAATTTTGAGAACAATAAAGGCACTAATAACAACAATAAGAAGCAAGAAAGTTGAGAAGTAAAACAAGCAAAGGAAAATATCACTGAACAAGAGGAGACAAACAATCAATTAAGAAGGGGAGAAGGAAGGACCAGTGGAGCAAAAAAAATATAGAACTCAAACCAGGAAACCAATGAGAATCAATCCAATGAGGGTAGGCAACAACATAGAAGAAAGGAAGCACAAGATGATAACATGGTAAGTGCATCAAGAAGTAATCAAGAAGTGTACCCAACATTCATGGAAGTATTCATGTATAAGGGGGAATGAAATAGGCATGGATAAAGAAAATTTAGAGCAAATTATTGCCAACATTGCAAGAGAGGGAGATTTGTCTCCCAGACAGACTGAGTAGTTGAGAGTGAACACTGGGAAGTAGAGAAAGAAAGGTACAAAAAGACAACAAAACTTTTACTTACGTGGGAGTACAAACAAGAGGATCAGTGAATAAATTATCACAATTATAAGAATGAATGCCTTGATTTGGAATATAAGATCAGCTAATACAGCAGGCTTCCACTAGCCTGATTACTTTACACAAAAGATATCAATTTTACTTCATTGGTCTAATGGAACCATTATAAGAGGGAAGAACAATTGAAAATACAAGTGAGCATTGGGGAGGGAATATGATTGGGTCAATAGTAAGGGAAAAATTTAGGCCTCTGTAAATACTTCTATAGAGTGTACAGTGACATCAGATAATGAGCAACAGTTAACATTAAAGTTGGCTAGTCAATTATTACAAGAAGATGTATGGGTTACTCTAGTTTATGCAAAAAATGTAATGGAACTGAAAGATTGTATCTCTGGGAATCATTGTACGATCAATCCATTGGTATGACTAAGCCTTGGATTGTGGGAGGAGACTTTAATGTTATAACAAGAGAAGAAGTAAGGTGGCCTTTCAGTCACTAACTCAGCTGTAAACGTATAAATACTTGTAACCTTATAGACCAACGTTTTAAGGGAGGCAAGTACACCTGGTGGAATGGCAAAGTAGATAAAAAGTGTATATTTAAAAGATTGGATTGGGTATTATGTAATGACAAGATGCATGAGATTTTCCTAGTCTTTGAAGTGGAATATCTTGTTAGAAGTGGATCTAATCGTTCACCATTTTTCTAACTTATAGTACAGAGTAAGACACAAAATTTAAACTATTCAAATTTTTGAATATGTGGTTGAAGGAGGACTCATGCTTGGAAGTAATCAAACTGAATTGGATAGCGATGTTTTTGCAAAACCTTTCTCTTTGTACCATTACAAAATTAAAAAGTGAAAACAACATTGGATCAATGGAGTGGAAATGTGTTTGGGAACATATTTCAGGAAATTTATACTTTGGAGGAAGTTGTAAAAGTTTTGGGACAAGAATTTGAGGAAAGACCTAATGCTAAAATAGAGAGAGACTACATAATGCCCAGGATGATTTGATTAAACAACTGTATAGGGAGGTGGGATATTGGGAACAAAATGCTGGTGTGCAATGGTTCAAGGATGGGGAAAGGAAAACTAAATTCTTTCACGCCTATATGAACAGTAGAAGGAATAGGCTGAAAAAAAAATAGGATCTAAAATTCTGAAGGAGAGTAGTTAGAAAAGCAGGAAGACATAGTTAAAGAGGCCATCCAATCCTTCAACAACCAACTTAAAAAGGATGAAAAGGGCCCTGAATTTTGATGTGATGAAATTTGACGTCACATAGTGCACTTAAAACTATGAAAAAATGTATGTTCTTGAGTAACTTTTGTATGATTTGATGTGTTTTCTGTGTATTTGCAGGTAAAGTGTAATTCCAGAACTTTGGAGAAAATTGTAGGAAAAAGTGAAGTTTGGAAGATACTTGGGACATGTCTTCCAACCCTGGATAGCTTGCCCAAGATGTGTCGTCCAGGAGAAAATCAACTGTTTAAGAAAGGCTTCCATCTTCAAAAAATGAAAGGTATGTTTGAGCTTGGACGAACCGTCCAAAGATGCAGTCCAAATTTTTGAGTAGGAAGAGATGAAGGATTGGACGAACCGTCCAACCTTAGATGGCTCGTCCAACTGGGTTCTTTCCAAGTGAAGACCAACTAGATAAAAGATGCATCAGACAGAAGAACAGACAAACCGTCTAAGGAAAAATGATTCACCTGAAGTTTTTCCCAAATCTGAATGACAATTAGTTCTAAGTTTCGAATATTAAACTTGTACCCATGCACTATAAACATCTATGTTAGGTTATTTTGTTGGAAGAACTTTTCATAATAGAGTTTTCATAAGATAGTTCATATTATTGTCCATATTATTTTCTCTCCTACAAACACACAAGTGTGAGAGTTTTATGACCATTGATTATTATCTACAAATAGTTCAAATAATATTTTCTCGATATGATTCCTATTAAGTTTTCTTTTTACTGTTGTGTTTTCACAATCATGAGTAGCTAAACCCCAACTCTAGGGTTTTGAGATCCATGGGTGAAACAAAACTAGGGTTATAATTCTAACATGATTCTTGTATCTGACTAAGTGTATGAACACATAATCTCTACAGTTTAACGGATTTTTAGTGGTTGCAAACACTAGAATATGCCTAGGTTTAACTAGTACTACCCCCGTGGTTAAAATTAGGATATGAGATCATGCTAAAAAATTAGGGGCGTTAACCCTCGTCTAGTGATTATTGCTGTAACAAGAATAATTATCTTTAGTTATCATGATAGAAATATTTCATTCTTTTACATATTGAAAAGGTGTAAAAGAGGCTTATCTAGGATCATAGGTTGAAAAATACGTAGATAAATAGCATTGTTACTATAAATAACTCTACACTTGGGAAAGATTGCAAGACCATTAATGTTTATAACTCGAAGATTTGTTAGAACCCTGGTGAACATAATCATAGGTTTTTCTCATTACTTGGAATCCATTTACAACATACATCAATTGATATTTAAATTCGATTGGTAAGAATATCGTTTTAACAAACAACCCCCTATTTACTTTTATGTCTTTCAGAAATAACTACCAAGTGATTAAATATTTTCATTAGGATTGAATTAAGAACCATATTCCCTATGGGATTAACCCCAACCTAGTTGGACTCTTTATTTGACCAACAATCGTTTATACTTTATTTAGAGGTGTAATTTGAGCGTTATTAAATTTTGGCATCATTGTCGGGGAATATAGTTATCAGTAAAATCCAAGTAAAATATTTGTCATTCAGTCTTATTTCTATTTTTTACTTTTGTTTGTTGTTTTTGTCTACTATAAGGTACATATAGTTTTTGACAAATACCCGAATCTCGGGTATAACATTATTTCCATTTGATTCAGAAATCACACGAACACTTAGAAGGATGAATAGGCAAGATAATGCACCCCCACCTGAACCCAAGTAGCTATATCTAAACGATCCTCTAAAAGGAAACTACCCATATCTACCTCCTAGACCTCAACCTTTGAGGAATAATGAGGTGTATGAGGATGAAGATGATACAAACCTCGAAGGGACCGGTGCAACAAGAACAATCATTTTACCTCCTTTAGTGCCAGACAACAAGTTCAACATCACCAGTACCATGATTTAGCTTCTGGCCATGAAAGGGTTATTCAGAAGGGTAGCAGGTAAAGATGCCAACTTACACTTAAAGAGCTTCACAACCATATAAAATCTTACAACCAACCGGGATTAATAAAGAATGCTATTTTCTAGAGGCTATTCCCATTGTTATAGAGTGGAGAGGCCACAATGTTGTTAAATGACTTGCCGTTGTACTCAATAGCAAATTAGGGAGAGCCGAAAGAGGCTTTTCCTAGAAAGGTTCTTTCTTTCCTCCAAGATGCTAGTGCTTAGAGATGAGATCACCAACTTTAGACAGAAAAATGACGAGGCACTGCATGAAGTGTGGCTGAGATTTAATGATAAAAAAAAAGAAGCAATGTCCCACACATGGATTGGGACATAACTATTTGAAAAAAAAACATTCGATCGAGCTCTGCATGCACCTTTAAAGCTGGTTGATGATGGCATAAATAGAGGATCTTACATGTTGAGAACTTACGCCTAAGTGTCACAGGAGCTAGACAAAATGACCAGGAATAACAGGGGTTGGCATACGAGGAAATAAAAAATGTCTGGTAGTGTAATGACTGATTCTATGTAGGCTGAGAAACATCGAAGAGAAGAGGAGTGTGAAAAGGATATGACTCATCTAAAAGCACAAATAGACTTAATGCCTAAGCAGTTATTAGGTGGAGTCTATGGTAAGGTGAAATAAATTGCTTCTTATGGAAAAGGGCGATTGGTGGTGATGAATCAGACTCCGAGGAGGAACCCCAAATCGATGACAATGTAGCTTTTAATGGCTGGCAGGTTAGTCAAGAGATCAGTGAGGATCTTGTTTGATGTACTCATCAAAGTGAACAACCTCATCTTTCCTGTCGACTTTATTATACTAGTCTGTGATGTTGACTTTGAAGTGCCCATTATTTTGGAAAGACCCTTTTAGAAGCTTGAAGACGTTTAGTAGATATTGAGAGAGATGATATAAGGTTTTGGATCAATAATAAAGAAGTAACATTCAGCATTTGTAAATCCAAAAAGAAACCACAGGATATAAGTGTAGTATCTATTATCGATGTTGAATGGGATGATATAAGAGAGCCGCAAATTGATGAAAAGTTGTTTGTTCAGCCGTTAGCAGCACTGGTGATGAATTTTGATGGTGAGCGAATGGATGAGTATGAAGAATCTGTAAAAGCTCTGGCAAGGGTTGGATATTATTTATATAAGCCAAAAAAGCTTGACTTAGACCTACAGGCCGACACCACCAGTAAGACCATCAATTGAAGAGCCCCCATTATTGGAACTCAAAACACTCTAAAGTCACTTATAATATGTATTCTTGGGAGTTGATAACACCTTTTCAGTCATCATTTCTACGCATTTGGTGGACTTATAGGTCGCAACCTTAGTCTAGAATTTTAGGAAGTTTAGAAAAGCCATTGGATGGACTATTACATATATTATTGGTATTCAACTAGGTATTTACTTGCATGATATAGAGCTAGAGGTTGACAGTGTTCCTAGTAGGGAGCATGAAAGAAAACTTAACCAACCTATGTAGGAAGTTGTCAAGAAGGAAATTATTGAGTGGTTGGATATTGGAGTTGTCTACCCAATTGCAAATAGCAGTTGGGTGAGTCCAGTATAGTGTGTACCGAAAAGGGGAGGCATGACGGTAGTGCGGAATGAGAATAAAAAAGTTAATCCTACTAAGTCCAGTAACCGTATAGAGGATATGCATGGACAAAAAGAACTTGAACGCTTCTACTTTGAAAGATTGCTTTCCAATGTCGTTTATAAATAAGATTCTTGATTGCCTTACATGTCACGACTCGATTTTTCAGATCATGATAGCACCTACTAAATCACCAGTAGGAGAACCAACCATGTACTCTGAAGCCAAAGCAGAGCACTACTATATCAAAAGTGGAAAGCACAACTATAATAAATAATATATGAATAAAACGGAAGTAAAAAAAATCAACAATTCCCAAAACCCGATAACAGTGAAGTACAAAACCTCTAAGTACAGAATAAGGAATTAAATGTCTAATAAAAATATATCTCTGAAATACATGGAGATCAAAATCAATACTAAAGAGAAGCAGGAAAAGCTGGACGCCAAGCTCACCTTGAGTCTCTGAAACTGCACGTACAGTGATCTATGAATCAAGGTCGGGCACCTGTACTCGAATTTGCACATGGGGGAATTG
>JBDJHY010244970.1:0-10770 GCA_039654485.1 Withania somnifera
CCTTAATAGCACGAACATAAGCTAAGTATGCCAAACGCACTCTCCCTAATAACCTTCTAGCCTGAAGGCAAGAACTATAGCATGTCATTGCGTGGCTACTAGAACCCTGTCACACAACCGGAGATGAAACAGGTACTGCTAAGGTAACAGTCTTGGTATAACAATCCAAAGCCGCACGATGAGGAGACAACCAATCCATACCCAGAGTAATATCAAATTCCACTATATCTAACAATATTAAGTCAGCCCAAGTTCTAATCTGCCAAAAAAATCCCCTATGGGGGTTGCATTATGCATAAATATAGACACTACATCACTAGTTTACCCCAAACTAGGTGCAAAATAGGATGACACATATGAACAAATAGACCCAGAGTTAAATATTGTTGACACATGTATTGAATATATAGAAATCAAAACTGTAATCATAGCATCTGAGGCCACAGTCTCAGGTCGACAGAAATAGCATATAACTAGTGGTCACCTCCAAGATGATCAGCACACCAACCACCAACGCTACCATACTGTCACCACCTCTATAATCACCTTGTGCCCCACCTCTATCCATCGGAGGCATTAATATCAATGGTTATGCAGACTGAGGAGTAGGTTGAATAATTCCCCTCTATGTACAAGATCTAGCATGATGGCCCACAATGCCACACTCATAACACGGCCTAGATAGCCCACTTTGTTGGGGTCCTCTACTAGAACCCATCTGATTGCCCTAATGTAATGATCCGGCCCCTCATGAATAATGTGAAGGAGATGGAGATGAAACCTATAATGAAACATGCACAGGCCTACTAGACTGGCCATGCTCCTGATGGAACTAACCACAGCGGACCTACTATAATCTCTTTGTTGTCATTGGCTCTTCTCATTAAGCTGATGTGACTCATAATAGAGTGCTTCCATCAAGTTTATGTGATCAACCACTGCCTGGAATGGATAGCTATTAGAAACTAACAATGTAACCACCTCACAGAGCCTATCTCTCGACCTATTAGCGAACCAGTGGACTCTCTCAACCTCTGTAGCTATAAACTCAACCCCATTTACTAAAAGATGATAAAACCTGGTCTCATACTCAGCAACAGACATAGAACCCTGCTCAAGTTTTTTGAACTCCTCTCTCAGGTGCTCTCACTTAGCTCTGGATACAAGCTTCTTCATGAACACCTCATAAAACCTAGCTCAAGATGGCTGGGATAAACCTGTAGGTCTACAAACCACGAATGCCCTTCACCACTATTTAGCTGCATCATGCATCTGACATATGGTAAAGGCTACCCCTTTGGTCCATAATACACCCATGTTAGTCAGTATATCTTCATGCCCAATGATGAACTCGTTAGCATACTCCCATAGAACTCCAGTGAATCTAGAGGGATCCAACCTCAATAATCTGGTCAGGAGCTTCTACTCCGAGTTTATCATAGCTGATTGTCACTTAATAGCAAGAGAAACGGTTGGCACCGGAAGAACCTAGACAGGTGTGGAAATCTCTACTGGAATAGCAGGTGGAACTGGCTGCACTGTAGGGACTGCAGCTGTCAGCTGGGATACTAGGACTGCTAGTTATATTCCCTTAGTAAAAGGACCACCGTAAGCACTGAGTACCTTCCATAATATGCTACAAATTTTAGGAGAAGGCACTATGGCAGGTGCCAGAATAGGTGCTTCCATAGGCGCCACAGCTGGTGCTACAACAGGTGTTGTAGGAATTAGTGGAACCTTAGAAGTAGTGGACGGAGTAGGCAGTTCTGCAGGTGCTTTAGATTCCTGGCTACTTAAGAACGTGTACAAGGCATCTCCAAAATAATGATGTCAATGAGTAAGATTTTCATGAAACCATCAAGGATTTTTCATGAAACCATCAAGGATGTATGCACGATACAGGATTCAAAAGAAAGAGGTATTTTCCTAAATGTCACTATAGTCTTCCAAAAATAAACAATCGACGTCTTTGTGCTGATTTGTAGGACTCTACTAGAAATTGGTTTTGTACATTTATACCGATGAACTTAGGCTCTAATACCAATTTATCACGACCCAGTTTCACAGATCATGATGGCACCTACTCTACCAATAGGAGAACCAACCTTGTAGTTCATAGCTGAAGCGGAGGACTACAATATCAAATGCAAAAATCATAATTTTAAAATAATAATATGTAAGTCAATAAAGCAGCAGTAATAGAGTCAAAATAATATTCCAAAAAACCAGTATCAGTGTCATACTAACCACTAGGTACAAAATAAAAAATCAAAATGTCTAAACTAACTGTATCTCCGAAAGTACATGGAGATCAAATAGAAATGCTAATGCCAAAGAGAAACAAGTACAGCCAGACACCAAGCTCATCTTAAGTCTCTGAAGTAGAAGGTAGTTTGTACAAACAACAATCTGTAATCACGGTCAAACACTTATACTCAGATCTATACAAACAAAGTTTAGTATGAGTACACGCTACCAAAGCAACCCAGACCCAGTAGGCTTTACGGGCCCACTTTGCACATAATAATAATAAAAGCAATAAATAACTGATGATAATAAAATGAGTCACAAAAGTAAATTGTATAACAAGGGAACCTATCTACACAAATAAGAATCAAGTACACGTAGACATGTATCGCTATCTAATCACATAACAGGATCTTACTCATAAAAAGGCCCAAAATCTATGTAACAGTATATGTGAATAATAATATAATAAATAGGAGTCAAAAAAGATAGGAGGAGAACATGGATGGTACATCGGTAACCTCATGTAAATGATGAATGAATGAATGATAATTTAAGGCCCAAATCCCACATATCATGAAGTGTTAATTAACCAGAAATAACAGCTAAGCAATAATAACTATAATAAAGTAATGCAAATAAATGCTGACAAGTCCCCCAGATAGAAGCGTAGTGTACACAGAAACACACTCACCTGTAGGCATCACCATACTAAAAGGGGTACACTAAAGAAAATAAGTACAAAAAGTAAATACAATCATATGAAGTAACCAGTCCTACGTATGCTTCTCCTACAGTACCCATAGGTCCAGCAGGCAAAACCCATAAAAGGTCAATCTTGACTTTGTTTGGCATTCTGGAGCTAACAAAACTGTCAATATTTAATTTCGAGCTTATCTTGAAGGAAAGTTGACTTTGATAAATGAGTAATTAGTTTTAAGCTCTAAAATAGGGAATTTGAGATATTTCTCAACCTAGTCACCAGGGATACCTACCAGTCCCAGCAACTCATAAATGACTTGGAGCAATTACTGAAATGCTCTAGAATTCAAAAAAATATATATTTATCATAAATGACCATGAGGGTCATTATATCCTGGAGGCTCGGTTGGGAATTATCTCACCTTGCTGTGAACTTAGGTACTCATTGACTTTATTCACCATTCCTTCAAAATTGAATTTTGACAGTTTCTTTAGCTCTGAAAAGATAACTTTGGTCTAGAAGGGCCTTTATTCTGTGTAACAGAGTTCTCATGTTGAGTTTCAACCGTTTTGTGGAAATTTAATTCTTTAATAGTTAAGAATTGGCCAAGAGTTAGTGTGTGGTTATTGGAGTGTTGGAATGGAATTCTGACACTTCCATCAATACCAAAATGGTGATTTTAGGCTAGTTAGGGTATTAGTGCGCTTTTCAAAGTGTGTGTTATCATTTTTGATGCTTTGTTGGCTGAGTTTGAATTTAGTGCGTTTTGGTTTTGGGGGTCTTTTTTCCAAATAACCTTGGTTGGTTGTTTCAAAAATTACTTTAGATTCTGAATGTCATTTCCATGTTGTGTATATATTTGGTTTGTTGAAATTAGGCTCAGAATGAGCATTCTAGGCCTCTTGGATTGTTTCATTTAAGCTATTGGAGTTTCAAACATAGACCACCCTGGCGATGGGAATGGCTGTGCTTGTAAGGTTGCCCCAGTGACTAGGGAGTCACTCCTATGATCTTTACCCTAGCGAGCAGGGGTCCACCCTAGCAAGTATTGCCTTGGGGGAAAAAGGTCTTCATGGAGTTCCTTGTTTCTCTGTTGTGCCCCCTTTTCTTCCCCAGCGACCCTAGGCATGGAATGTCAGGGTCTCCCCGCAGCCACTTTTCTGCCGCAGCAAGCTCACCCCTATGACCCCGTAGTCCTCCTCTGCGGCCAGCATAAATAATTTCTCCTTCCTATTTCTCTTCATTTCATAAAGATCATTTCCTCTATCTTTAGAGAACCCCAGCGGTGAGATTCATATTATGATCTGAGGCAAGTGTTAGGAACCACTTACTAGTGCATTATTGATCACTTCCTTCACATTTTCTCTGGGTAATTCCTTCTAATTCCGTCCTTTTTAGCTTGATCAAAATACTTATTTCTTTATTTTCTGAGCTCGATTCCTCTTTTATTCTTCATCATTTTAAGATTAATTTTGTACCACATGTTCTTTGATAAGATCTCTACGTGCCTATACTTTTGGTTTAATTTTTTGGGTTTGTGGTACCAATGGGCCCATTTTAGGTCTAAATTTTGACTCATCCCGTATTTAGTGTAATTAGTACCTTAGACTCTTATCTATTCCTAGATTCATCTTTCATCAATTTAGATTCATTCAAGGTTGTTTGTTATCAGTCGGGTTGATATATAAAGGTTCAGCGTGCTAGTCATCGAATGACAGGTAGGCTTTGTACAGCTTTTTCTGGGCATATAGCTTATGTAATTGTACTGAATAACATCTATGGGTTTGGTTTTCGAGGTGTTTACCATGTACTTAGAGCACTTTTTTCTCCCTTTTTCTCCTTTTTCTCAATTGGTGTTCGGTGTAATACAATGCCTATGACCTAGTACCGGCCGTGAAATAGCTATAGGTTGACTTTGGAAGTATTAGAACATTATTGTATGGGTTGGATTTTGGTTTTTTTCCCTTGGGTTTTGGGCTAGTGTATTGTTCTGCTAGTTGTAGCTTAGTTGATCTTATACAGGCATAGGTTAGTTATAGATATTGTTGTGCTATTGCATTTATACTATAAGAGAGTTGAAATCTCCTTTCTGTGAGTATATTTGGGGTTGGGGGATGTACCACCATTTAATGTATGATTATTGAGACGTAGAGGTTGGTCACCTGGTAATATAATAATGAAAATGGATAAATCATAATAAAATGAAACTTTCTGATAATAATACAAGTTAATGGATCTTCACTTATTTTTTACTCAGTTGGGTGTTGAGCACCTGGTACTACCTATTTTCCCCGATTTATACCAATTTTCACACCCTAGCATCGGGTACTATCACTTACTACCTATGTTTGGACTTAAGTCCGACTTCGTTTGCCAGAGAGTACAGTCGATGGTACTTGAGTCCTTCTACGCCTGGCAGTGAGTACAACTTTTCTATACTTATCATGAGTGCCTTAATCAGATATAATGGAAATTAGTATCCCATGAATCCTAAATACCTGACGAACATACAACTCAGCTAGTCTCTCCGCAGCCCAAGATGAGTGCGTCAGCAGAAAGTGAGCTGATTTGGTCAGTCAAACCATGATGACCCAAAAGCAATCATGACCTCTAGATATGCGTGAAAGGACTGAGACAACATCAAAAGTAATCCGCTCCCACTTCCACTCAGGAATGGGGAGTCTCTGTAGCTCACTGTCTGGCCTCTAGTGCTCGAACTTTACCTGATGACGATTCAAACACCAAGACACAAAGGTGCTATAGCTTTTCTTATACCCCGCCACCATTAATACAGAATCAAATCATGGTACATCCTTGAGGTACCCGTATGAATAGAGTATCTGGAGCAATAATCCCCATGCAACAAAGCTTAATGAACTCACCAACTCTCTAAAAGGCTAGGTGACCATGAACACACAAAACACCATTAAAATCTATTGTAGACCAACTAAAATCAGCCCTCAAACCCTCTCTCTCATCTTAACTAGAAGGGGATCCTCGTACTGGCGCTGTCGAATCTGATCAAATAAAGACAACCTAGCCTCAACCTGGGAAACAACCCCGCTTTGGCACTGAAATATCCAATCTAACCAGCATATTGACCAAGGACTGAACATCCTGCTAAAATAGAAGCTAGGATCCCCTTACTCACTGCCTTCTGGCTCAAGGCATCTAACAAATATTAGCCATGCTCAGATGGTATAGGATACTCAAGTCATAGTCCTTTAGGATCTCAACCCATCTTTGCCTCCTCAAGCTAAGCTCCCTCTTACTCACGATATACTGAAAGTTACACTAATAAGTATAAATCCCATAATGGATGCCTTATAGATAGTTCCTCAAGATCTTAAGCTTGAAAACCTCCATCACTAACTCTAATTCAGGGTGGGGTAGTTGTGCTCGTTATCCTTCAGCTTCCTCGATGCATAAGCCATAACATGACCCTAATACATAAGAACACAACCTAACCCAATACCTGAAGCATCACAATACATTGTATAGGACTGGACTTCAGCTGATAAGGCAAGAATTGGGGTGGTAGTTATCAACTCCTTTAGCCTCTAAAGCTAGACTTGCTATTCTAGTCAAAGGAGTTGTGACAGATGAAAACTCTAAACGAACTGGCGAAGTACCTAGATAACAAAGGAAACTGTGAATCACTGTAAGAGTGGTGGGTCGAGGCCAATCTTACACCACGACCACCTTGGTTTGGATCAGCACTAATGTCAGCACCTGATACCACATGGCCTAGAAAATAAAAATACTCAAGCCAAAACTCACATTTTGAGAACTTGGCATAGAGTCATTGAGTCGTCAAAGTCAGTAGTCCTACCCTCAAGCTCTCCTCGTGCTTCGCTCAACTCTGCGAGTTAACAAATATTTCATCAATAAATAATTGGTCCTGAATAATCAAGTCATCAAAATCCATAAGGTTGTAAGGGCATTAGTAAGCCCAAATGACATCAACAGAAACTCATAATGCCCATACCTCATTCAAAAAGCTTTTTTCGGACATCCTTAACCTGAATCCTTAATTGATGATAGTCTAATCTCAAATCAATCTTATATAAATCTGTGGTACTCTGTAGCTAGTTAAATAAGTCATCGATATGTGGCAGGGTGTACTTATTCTTAATAGTCACTTAGTTCATCTGCCTATGATCAATACACATCCTCAGTGGCTCATCCTTTTTCTTAACAAACAACACCAGTGCACCCCATGGTGATACACTAGGATGGATAAAACCTCTATCAAGAAAATCCTACCACTGAACACTCAACGTACAAAGATCTATTGGGTCTATATGGTAAGGGGCGATGGTAATGGTTTGGTGCCTAGCTCAACCTCAATAGACAAAATTTATATCACGCTCGGGTGGGAGGCCGAGTAAATCAGCAAAAAATACATCATGAACTTGTTAACTACTAGCACAGAGTCAGAGGAGGAAGACTCAGCAACATCTCTAACATGGACGAAGTAAGCATGAAAACCTTGGGTAATGATCTTACAGGACTGACAACAAGAAATAACCTGAACCAAGGAATGGCTAGTGGGACCACGCCATACTACCGAGGGTACATTGGGTGCGAACATGGTCACAGTATTGGCATAGAAATCCAGGATCGTATGATAAGGGGATAGCCAATATATGCCCAAGATAACATCAAAATCCAAAATATCTAACTTAATCAGATCGGCCCTAGTGTCATAATCTTGAAGTCACCAAACCCGACCTATATACTCGATCCACCAGTAGGGTCGCACCCACAAAGGTAGACATACTCAAGGAAATAGATAACAACTCACTAGAATCACCCAACCAACCGGAAAAATAAATAGATACATAACATAATCTGGATCCAAGATTGAATATGGTCAAGGATGAGTTCCCACAAACAAGTAACATACTGGTGACAACAGCATCTAAGGCCTCAACCTTGGTCTTATCCGGAATAGTATAGAGCTGATGACGTCCCCCAACCTATTTTGGCTCACCACCTATACCTCTTACTCCTCCTCTCCGGCCTTCTTCTTTGGCTCCGTAAGCGGTTGGCTATCCACCTCTAGATGATGGCACTACTATAGTGGATAGGAAGGAAACGTTGTGGTTTGAGTTACCCTTTGTCGAAGAAAATCTCTAAAAAATGTACCCTATATCATCAATCAAAGAAACCCTCTAATAAATGATCTCGAGTAACCGTACTAATTCCATAATTAAGTTCAAGGGGCCTTCTATAAGATATGCCACTTCAGAGTGGTTTGAGTCCCAGTACACCAACCCATCTCACTGGGGCTGTCTCTGGTATAATGACCCTCCCCTCCGCATTCAAAATGACCACCCCATCTCTGGACTGACTGTGGGGACCCTTAATATACACTCGTGAACTTAAAACTGGGCCCTTGAAGGGATAACTTTTTAATCCACTTTCAGAAGGTCTATAGCGAAGGCTAGTACTATCGGATGGCCTAACCTCCTCTACTAAAATCAACGCCTCTAGACCTAGGCCCTAAATAACTAGCCTAGTAGCGCTATCTCTTCTCGCTACACCTTTTAGCCTAGCGAGCTAAAGCCTCCATGTTGCGTGCATGGTCAGAAATATCTAGGAAGAACCTCTAAAATACCAACATCGACTTAATCTGACCTCGTATATCCAACCTCAACCCATAACCAAAGAGGCAAATCCGCTCCTCTTCGGTAGGAAACAAATAACTAACATGTCTAGAAAGCTCAATAAATCGAGCCTCACACTCTAAAACTGTCATATTACCCTAGTGTAAGCCTAAAAATTGAGCGTGCAATGCCTTTCATGTTCTCCTAGGCACGTACTGGAACATGAAGGCCTCTCAAAACTGTCCCGAAGTTAATGGGGCTAAACCCAATATCTTGCGACTCTCTGAAAATCCTCCACCAATGACTAGCAGCACCCTCAATCAAATAAGAAGTAAAGTCAACCCCGTACGTCTCTAATAACTCTAAATTCCTCAGAAAATCCTCACAAATCGTGATAAACTCATAGTGATCCTACCCCTACACTCCATAGAACCTAGAGGGGGTAATTTATAAGAAATGGTCTAACATCTTTTTCACCTCAGAAGCAGGTATAGCAGGGGCTGATACTAATGTAGAGGAAATAATAATTTGTACTGGCATGTTCGGAAGTACAGGTAATGATGTTGGGGTTGTAGATACTAGGGAAGGTGTTGCACCCTATGTCTCTCCTTGTGCAAACAACTGACCCCATCGATCATCCACCATAACAAATCTCTAAAAGAGGTGGGCGGTGGCTATGCAAACTGTTGTGGGGGTACAAGAGCTGCATGCGGCTTTATAGTGGCTGAAGTAGTAATAATCAGTAGAGCATCCCCCGCTACCCTCTCCTGATCTGCTAGAGAAGGATCTCGATCTATAGATAAATCTCGGGTGTGCACCATCTGCGAAAGACTGAAGCCAAAGTGAGTTCTTCAAAATTGGTACGGGTATTAACGCATAACAAAAATCAAGAGATGAGAGCCCTCCTAAGGCACCCAAAGCCTTCTGAAGATTGGATACTGACTTCAACGCGCCAATCTGCAAGATTCTACTAGGCACTTGCTACAATGCCAAAGAGATCGGTGAACCTAGGCTGTGATACCACTCTGTCACGATCCAAATTTCAAGTCATAATGGCATCTACAACCCTCTCGTCGACAAGCCTGTCCCTACAGCTCGGAGCTACACATATTGGGCCATAACCGATTATAAAACCATAATCAAAGAATAAAATAATGGAAATAGCTAACAACTAAAGGTAGAAATAAATATATACAACGCAGACCCAAATCCTGTTATCAATGGAATACAAATCAACAAGACAGATTATCCAAAAGAGAAACATATATACAAGTACAAGCTCCTATAAAGTAGTGTTACACAAGTCCTTCTATGAAACAAAATAAGCAGGCTACAACAGCTGGGAGCCATGATCAGCTCAAACGTCAAAGCTCACCTTAATCTCGCAGAACAGCAATCGACCTATCACGATCACATCTTTTTCAATAACCTCTACCAGCATATAAACCACAAAAATAGTAGAAAAGTATAGTCTGAGTACCAAACTACAGGTACCCACTAGGCAATATAAGTTGACGGGCTAAGGTAAAATACAAGTAAAGTAACAGCGAGGTAAGTAAAATAGGTCAATAAGAGCAGGTAAAGAAGAATATAGTTAAATACACAACTAGATTTGGTAACCAAATAGATGCTAACTACTAATAACAAAAAGGAAAATATAGGATATAAGTAAGAAATTTTATTCATGTCTATCGTACAAGAATATCCAACTATCATATAGAACCGAAAACGAATAATAGAAAGCATACTGAACTCCAACAGAGTGTACAAGCACTGAAGTGACAACTGAAGGTAAAAGCGACCATTGAGTACAAACAGAAGTAAAGCACCTAAAATTTTACCTAATGCCCCATCCTGTTGGTAGGCACAACCAATGCAAACAAGAACTCACTATGATTCCCCCTTAAGTCCGACAAGTACAATGAATGCGAATAGAATCAGTGCAAGGGGTGGGAAAATTAAACACATAAATAGTCATCTTGAACCAAGAGGCCGCTCCTCGTAATAAATGATGGGGTCTGCGCCTCAAAATCAATAGTGGGGGCTGCACCCCGACTATTACTTATATTATTATTATTATTTTCTCATTTTGATCTTTATATTTCCATGAATTTCAATCATCAAATCTTCTACCATGGATCTTTATCATCAATTTATCCTCTAGCCCTCAAGGCTCATAATCAGAAGGTGATACTACCCAGCCCCAAT
>JBDJHY010244981.1:0-10769 GCA_039654485.1 Withania somnifera
GATATACTAAAGATATATTAAACATATTAAAAACATATATACTAATGATATAATCTAAATTTACTAACAATATATACTATGTAATAAAGAAAGATAATAACATCGGAATAAAAAAGACTCAATGAGACACTTTATTGATAATATTGATAAATAATTAAACACTTAACACATTTCTTCAATCATCTTATTAATTCATCAATGTTAACACTAGAATCGGCTGTTTCGTACTGGTCAAAATCAAGGATTCCATATCTACGGCTTGCTTCTGCTGAAGGATGGACTGACAATAGTTCTTCGATTTCTTCTTCTTCTTTCGAACCTGGAATCAATCCTTATTTCTTCGTTCCGATAGGATTTAGTCTTTGAGGCAGACTATAACATTCATTGCATTGTTTTCCAATGAGTGTAGATGGTCTCCAATCTATTATTTTCCCTGTTTGAATGCGCTCTCCGATGCAATTGTTGACATTGGAATATTCATGATGTCCTTGGCTAGTGCTAATAAGATGAAAAAAAAACTATGACTCAACTAGTAGCCTTGCCTATCTTCTGTGTCTACTTGATTGTATTACACTTGCTTGATTTCTATTTTTTGAAGATGAAAAAAAACTTTTCTTGTTTCGCCTGCCACTAATCTATCGGGTTAACTTTCTTGCTAATTTCCTCCGGATCTTGCAACAAATAAATATTTAGTTCATCCCCGACTTCTCTCCTTGAGATAGCTAGTATTCTACTAAAAATTATGGTGTTAGTAAAATTAGGCATAGCATGTGCCTCCCTTTGGAAGATGATGATGACTTTGGAAAATTAGAAGACTCATCAGATGGGTTAGTAAGATTGGTTTGTATAGTATTAACAATTATAGTGGTATAGTGGTCATATAAAGATTTCAAGTGCTTATTCGCTTCAACAATAGCATCAACAATTGAGGTTCTTCGTCAGATTTAATTTTTAAACCTATATAAAGTTGTGAGACAAAATTCAGCCGTTGTTGCCTGTTTTAAAGAAGGATTTAATATAGCACCAATTAAGAAAATAGGAAAAATTGGGAGAAAATATTTTAAAAATTTTTCAAGCATCTATATAAGGTAAAATATATTTAGAAAGTAATAGAGATATTTCATCTATATAAGGTAAAATAGAACGAACAGTGGTATAACATTAAGACAAAAATACCTTAGTAGCATTGTAAAAAGTTTCTAAAAATAGCTCTATTTCTCTAATTAGGGCTCAATCCGAATTTTGTAACATATGCTCAAGTGATGAAAAAAATTGGTTAAAAATGACACTAATGGGCTTCCTATATCTATAGCAAGTTTTGAAAATTAAATAAGTTGAATTTCACCTATCTTTTATTTCTTTGGGCATTAATCTAGGTTTCAGATTAAACTGTGAAACATTTTACTTTAAATTCTGCAAGTCCAACCCTTCTATTGTTACCTTGAATAAATCCTACTACAAGTCTTAATTTTTTAAGTACAGGTTCAAACAAAAAAAAGCAAAATCATCCTTAACAATTAAATTATATATATGTCAACTACATCAATATGAAAAATATCTTCAAGTGGTGGAGAAAATGATCTATTTAATGTGTCAATAGGGGTAGTGTTATTAGATGCATTGTCAAAAGCTACATATAAAATTTTACCATACAGATTATAATAATTAGCAACTTTAGTAATTGTATCTAAAATAATTCTGCATCATGCCTTCGATTTTCATCATATAGAAAAGCTAAAATTTGTTTTTGAATTATAAATTACTCTCTATCCGTGACAAGTAACAGTTAAATAATAAGTTCTATTTACAGTACGACCAATATTGAAAGTTAGAGAAACTCTACATGAAAGATTAAGAAATAGGGTACGTAAATAAAATGCATATTTTTGTGTAATCTAAAAACATCTGATTGACATGTAATTCTAGGAATATCGACAAACATTGGATTATAAATTATTTGTATATAAAAAATAAATGCATTAGAAGAAGGAAAAGTGAAAGACAAATAACCTCTATCTGTCATTTTTGCTATTTCTAAACGATCATATTCTTTATTATAATTTTAAATTAATTTATCGATTTTTGGATTTAATCTACCCTGCTTCAATCCACCTTCCTTAACTCCAGTTACTTATGTTTAGTTCTACAATGTCTTGTCAAGGTACTAGTCCCCCTGGATTACCCTCTACCCCCCTCCCCCCTCTTATGTGAAAATACTTGCTTACAAATAACGTATCTGACAGTTTCAGTTTCTGTTATATTCTTAAAAAAATTCTATATAACACTAATTTTTCTAGGTTCTTTAGGAGGTTTAGGAGAAAAATTAACATATTGAGGGGGCATTGAGATTTTGATTATTATTATCATCATCATCATTATAATTAAGCTCGTCAAGATGAGTAGTATCATCCCCTTCTAATTCATTATCTTCTTCTGTTCCTTAATTTTCTTGCAACTCAGCATTTCATATCATAAATACCCACACTCCCACCATATTCAAATTCTTATTTAGGTTCACTAGCAATATTAGGTGTAGCGGCAGACGTATGATTATAATTTCTAGTACTAGTGATACCTCTAGCAAAAGCGAACCCTAATTTTTTATTACTTGGACTACTTATGGGATACAAATTTTAATACTTTTACCCATTTCCCTTAGTCTATCCATATTAAAAATTATAATAGTAAAATTTAAATGCAGAAAAATAATATAATTGTAAATAATAAATAAGTTTAAAAATCAAAAATTAAAAGTAAGAGATGGAATAATTATACCAAATTGCTGAAGTAGCTGATCAATTGAACACCTTAAAGTTAAAAACTTTCACTTGATCATCTGATATCACTAATAATTATAAAATAATCAAATAGAAAATTAATTAGGAAAACAATTTTGTAGGAGTAATATTGATAGAGAATGAGAGATTGTTATGAAAATTGAAGTTGTATTTATGAAAAAAAATTGGAACATAATATTTTTTATTTTTAATAAAATGTCCAAAACAAATGTTATGGACCGTTGGCAACAGTCAAATAGGCCCAAACGGACAGCCCAACGGATAGTTCAAAAAAATATTTTTAAATCCTGGCATGTTCTGATCTAGTGAACCGGACCAAAATGATTGGCCTGGTTCGACCCGGCATCGGACCGGTCACTCTTCTGGTTTGGTCCGATTAGTCTAGGGCTGGACGAGTTTGACACATTTTAGGCCGACTTGCCAGTCAGACCGGACTACTGAACAGATTTACTTTGAAGCTGAATATGATATGGATGCTTGTACAGTAAGTCAAGGATCACCTTGACCTTAGCCTTGCTAGATCTTAATCTCACTCGTGTGGCCTTATTCATAGCAATAGGATTTCCTACAGCTGAAGTATTGAAAAGCAAAGACCTCTTACCAAATAAATTCATTAACAAATTTAAAAACAAAATCTATATTGCCGCACGTGAAGACTTCTCCTTAGGGTTAAATCAAATAGTCCATGAAAGGATTTTAATTTGATGCTATATCTCATTGTGAATGAAACAATTCAAACCTCTTGATAAAGCAACAACGAAATTATCTTATTTATCCATACAAATAAAAAGTTTCCTTTTAGGAATCAAGCAGCTCGATGAGATGATGTCCTTTAATGCCGATAAACTTAGGAAAAATCGTTCTTAAAATTAGCATATCAAATGATCCTATGGATGCTAGATGAAATCTCTCCTCTTTGGCGAAAGCTTGTCATTAATCTAATTATATTTTAACGTAAAATTTTTATGAATAGCTTCAATAGGTATTTAAAAAGTCTGAAAATTTCTAATTAATCGTGTTTTACAGCGAAAGGCCCGAGAGAGATCTCAATCACCATCGCCTAAAAAAAAAAAAAAAGGAGAGAGGATGGATATTATGATTTTTCCAATTAGCTTTTGAAGTTAGACTCAACTTGACCACTATTAACTCGACACATATCTTAAAAGATAATAAATAATAGGAGATAGTTTACTACATTAGTTTTTGACAATAAAATAAAATTAGTATATTTTCATAAAGTGGGGTCTGGAAAAATAGAGCGTATACAGTCCATACCACTACCACGGGATGAGGTAGAAAGGTTATTTTCAATATATCATCGGTTCAAGACAGAAACAGTCTAGAAAAGGACAAAATATAATAATATGAACAAGTGAGTAGTAAACAACAAATAATAGTAGAAGCAAGACTATCACCAAATAATACTGCAACCAATCAACCGGAAACATGGAAGACAGCAAAACAAAGCAAATTTATCTACTATCAAAAACAACCTTAATCCTACTAACCTCTTGTCCTAATATGCATCCTTCATACTTTCCTATCTAGGGTTATATCCTTGGTAAGCTGAAATTACTCCATGTCATATCTGATCATCTCTCTCCTATATTTTTTCGGTCTACCTCTATCCCATTCAGATCTGTCTAATTATCTCTCTTCAAAATTTCTTTATTATACCTCTATTTTGTTTGAATCCATCCAAACTCAATCTCTCACGTCTCCTTAATGAGACATCCAAACCCACCTTACTATAGACCCGAACCATTTCAATGTCGCTTCCCGCATCTTGTCTTTCACCAAAATCACTCTCATCTTGTCTCTAAATCTTCATGTGTGATCCTTTTCATATTACTCTTTAAATGTAATAAATTTAATATTTTCAAAAATTCACTAATGAATAGTATTTAATAGTAAAGTTAAGATAGACATAAACGGATAAATTATTCATTGATTTTTTAAGTTGGACAAATGCTGTTAGACATTTATTTTTAGAATAATGAACAAGTAAAGATAGACTGTGAGAGTAATTGAGTATATAAGTTATTGATGTTTTATGATAAAATAAATGAGCAGAACAAAAACAATATTCTTATTAATAATAATTAAGTAAAAATAATAGGTAAGGACAATTTTATAAGCCTATTTTATGAGAATAATAAAAATTAATTAATAATAACAATTTTATGCAAATAGTAAAAAATAATTAATAAAATCTATTCTATTAAGATATATATCTATGTATACTAGTTTATTGTACGTATGTTTGTATGTGTGCATCACATCAACCCGTCAATCACCATAAAACTTTTAAAAGAAACATAAATTATTGAAAATTGTATTTTTTTTATTTGATTTTGATAATGAAAAATAAAATTCAATGCTTTTTTTTAATAAATAAAATATAATAACTTAGTGTTATATGTATAATAATTTGTAATTTTTATTTAGACATATAATTCCTAAATTATTGAAGAAGAAAAAAAAAGGCAACATCGGTGATCTAGATATCATTCTTCAATACAAAAGAGATTTTTAAAATAAAAATCGTACAATCAACTTCTAATTATGTATAGATCAATTATGTTTAAAAAAAATGTCTGGATATTTTTCTAAGTAAATTATATTTACTTGAGTTGTAGTTATAAACGGAACCGATATCAATAACATAAGTATTGACAATAATATCATTGATTGAAATGTATCAATTTCTAAAGACACATTTAATTTTCAAATTCACAATTTCAATTTTTTACATTAAAAGATATACTTATTAGATTAAAGAATTAATTAGTTATCTTGATTTTTAATACGTTTCTTATTGATAATTATCCTCATTGGACTGATCTACTCAGGTGGAAGAGACAAAACAAAGAAGAGTTAATGAAATATCATCTCACAATTAAAAATTTCTGCACCATCTTCTCAATTGGCAATCTTTCTTTTCTAAAAAAGAAATTATGTTTTTTAGCAGAGAAGTTCTTTTTTTAAATCTACTCGTGGAGAGAAAGACATATAATTTGTGAAATCAAATTCTACTTTTAAGAGAAGTAGAATCGAATCTGAGCAATTTTCTTCATTAATTTAAAGAAAATTTTGAAATTAACAATGTAAAATGTTGAATATGTTCTTACAACTCTTAGACAGAATGAATATAATGTAAGCATAGTAAGTCATATAGTAGCGAAAAGCTTTTGATTTTATAGAAAAACTCAATATTCAAAGATAAAGAACAATAGCCTCTTTAACTGTGGAACAACATAAGATTCCTAAGTCATTTTCTTTCGAATGGTACGAGAAATAAATTCGTTCTCCACCAATTTACATATTTATATTTTCCTCGTCAAATCTCTTCTCCTATTGAAACAATTAAATAAAATTAGCTCAGAAATAATCTTGGAGCGCATAAACATATGTATAAATATGTAATAAAAAAAATTAATAACATAAATATAATTAATATCAATAAGAATAAAATTCAGAAAAGACATGCCTTCAGATTCTGAACATGTGTATAAATATGTAATAAAAACCTTGATAACATAAATAGAATTTAATGAATGAGAATACAATTCACTAAATACATGCTTTCATATTCGTTTCTTACTCAGAGCAAAGTTTCAATTACATGCTCAACATGAATCTTCCTTTTATCACATGTGCTCACCGGCATTAGGAGTATCTATTAACAATGACTCAATATTAATTTATTTACATATAATTCGAAAAGGATAAGAAGGTCTAATTACACAACAGAGAACGATACTCCGCTATAAAACATTGATATTAAGAAAATATTAAATTTTTCTTCCATTTGGACGTATATTTGATACAACACTTAAATAATCGATATTTTGAACAGCTCACGGTAGAAAAAAAATTCCCAACAATTCTAAGCAGAAGAAAAAGAATTTAGCTCCTAAACTAAAATTTTATAATCGAAAAAAGGTACTCTTTAACCTAAAGAAACTAAAGTTGAAAGCGCAAAAAAATTTAACCTAAAATATTTATAATTTTGGTACACACAAAACATAAGGCTACTAATAACTATTTGAAAGGAATCAGCAATGAGGAGTTAAGAGTTTAGGTTAAGGAGATATTTTCTGTCTTTAGGTGTGATGACCCTATTTCTTAGGTATAGAGGGAACGTATAACCCACCGTAAGAGAATCACCCAACAAGTACGAATAGCAAGATAAAAGAACTAAAAGCAAAATAAGACATAAATATAAAGAATAGGAAAAAGCAGAAGTCTAGTATAATAAACAAAACCCCAAAAACCTGATATCCCATCATGAGCCACTAACTAAGAGAAAAAGTTTGAAATGAAATACAATATTTGTCTAAAATACAATGATAGTAAAAGAAAACTAAAAGACACTATAAATCAGATTCCGAACACCAGAAGTCGTCCTCTACCTCAGAAAAGGAATATCAGCACGAACCAGGAGAATCAACGTTGTCCACTCGTACTCGGGTCTGCACCAGAAAGATGCAACGTGTAGTATGAGTACCAAATAGATGAAGCAATATGGTACCCAGTAGGCTTCATCGGTCAAATGGACCCATTTAAGAAATAAAAGCAGCAATAGACAGATAAAAAAAAAACAGGTCACAGAAATCAAACTAGTAAAGCAAACATGGAAGTCTAACAAACAGACTATTAGCAAGTAAAATATCCTAGAAAGCTAGCTATCATAAGAGAAGATTCAGGTAGAATAAGATGAAGTCGGTAGAAAGTGAGAAGATTTGGCCAATCGATCCACGGTGACCCATATACAATTATGCCCCTGGAAGTACGAGGAAGTCCAAAAACAAAAGCCATAGTAATCCTCTCCCACTTCCACTCAGGGATAGGAAGTCACTATAACATACCCCTGGGTCTATTGTGATCGAACTTCACATGTTGGAAGTTCAAGCATCAAAAAACAAACCTAGTAACATCAGATCTCAGATGACGCCACCAGTAGTGCTGCCTCAAATCTCTGCACATCTTCGGTTGCCTAGGTATGGAGTATATGGTACAGTGGGCCTCACGAAGAATGGTCTGGATCAAATCATCCACCATGGGAACACAAATATGTCTACCCATTTACAATAGGTCGCAAGAGTCTAAAGATGCACCACTATACTCACCCCTCATAACCAACTCTCGAATATGAACTAAGGATCTGTCCTAGATTGTCGCTGTTGGACCTGATAAAAAAGGGTAGTTCTATCCTCGACATGTACAAGGGTCCTTCTTGAATCTAATATGTCCAATCGGACCAAACGGTTAGCTAGTAACTAAATGTCAAAGGCTAAAGGCCTCTTTTTTAAAGTTGAATGGAATCCAAGCAACCCATACTAACAGTCTTCCAGCTCAAGGTGTATGCAACCATATTCACTCTTCCTGGATGGTACAAAATGCTGATGTCGTAGTCCTTCAAGAGCTCAACCTATATCCTCTATCTAAGATTGAGCTCTCTCTGTCTTAGTATATGCTGTAGGCCGTGGTGATTGGTAAAAATCTCATAGTGAGCTCCGTATAGGTAATGTCTCCAGATCTTGAGCGTGAAAACTACCGTCGCCAATGCCAAATTATGGGTAGGGTAGTTGTGCTCATAAAACTTTAACTGACGTAAAGCATACGTGATGACTCCACCATGCTGCATCATTACACACCCCAAAATAATAGCAGAGGCATCACAATAAACTAAATACGGCTCGGAAGTAGAAGTCACAATACTAGTGCCAAAGTGAGAAATTCCTTAAGCCTCAGAAAACTAGATTCACAATCCCCAGACCATCAAAAAGGAACATCCTTCTAAGCCAATATAGTGATAGGAGATGATATAGATGAAAAACCCTATACAAAGCATCTATAATAGCAGACTAACCCAATAAAATTTAGACTTTTGAGTGAGTAGTGGGTCGAGGCCAATCACAAATAGTTGAAACCTTCGTTGGATCTACACTGTTACCAGATGAAGATATAATATGCCTCAAGAATGCGATAGAGTCTAACCAAAATGCACACTTTGAGAACTTCGTATAAAGCTGCTCAGTCCTTAATTTCTAGAGTACAAATCTCAGATGCTCTTTATGTTGTTCCCGTTTACGAGAGTAAACCAGGATGTCATCAAGGAACACAATCAGAAAAGAGTCAAGGTATGGCCTGAAATCTCTGGTCATAAGATCCATAAATACGTCTGTAACATTAGTTAGTCCAAACGACATAACCAGGGAATTCATAGTGCCCATACTGGATCCAAAAGTAAGTCTTTGGGATGTTCCCAACCTTAATCCTCAGCTGGTGATAACCCTACCTCAAGTCAATCATTGAGAACACCATAACACCCTAAAGCTGATAAAAAAGGTCATCAATCCAAAGCAAGGGATACTTATTATTAACAATAACCTTATTCAACTATTTGTTGTCAATACAAAGTGCATCATCCCATTTTTTGTTTTTTTCACAATTAACACTAGAGCGCCCCATGGTGAAACACTGAGATAGATCAAGCCTCTAGAAATCAGATCCTGAAGCTGGGTACTGCACTCTCGGAGCTTTGCTGGAGCATGTGATAAGGTGCAATAAAAATAGGCCTAGAGCCTGGCACAACCTCTATAGAAAAATAACAACATGATCGGGTGTGAGGCCAAAAAACTCATTAGGGAAGAAATTAAGAAAATATCTAACAACGGGTACATATGTAGAGGAGGAGGATCAACACTCACATTATGGACATAAGTTAAGTAAGTTGCACAGCCCGTGGCTAAGAATCTATTAGCCTGTATACTAGATAACACAGTCATCGAGGAGTGTCTAGTTGGACCCTGCCTCACCACTGGAGACACACCAAGCACAGATAAGGTCATGGTCTTAGAAAAATAAGCCAGGACCTCATGATAAGGGGATAATCAATCCATGCCCAGAATCACATCAAAATAAACCATGTCTAGAGAAACAAGCTTAGCTCAGTTTCCAACCACCGTATGGTCATAATACAAGCTTGGTGACTCCGATCCACTGCTATTAGCTAACTTACAGGAGTAGCCATACTCACAGGCACAGGAAGAGGCTCATATATAATACCTAAGTGGGGTGCAAAGTACAAAAAACACAAGAATATATAGAAATAGGGTCAAACAATACCAAGGTTGGCTACTGATAATTACTAACATATCCGTAACCACTATCTCAGAAGCCTCTGCTTAAGCTCTATCAGGTATGGCCTAAAACTGACGGTGCTCAGCTTCCTGATGATCTCCTCATCAGTACCCTACTTTGTTTGTCTATCCCCCACCGCGACCATCTCGAGTTGATTTTTTACTACCTATGGTCGATGGCGGTACTACCTGTAAAGTCTCTACAACCTGGGCTACTAGCTGAATGGCCCATCATTGCGGACACTCTCTGTAATAGACCTATCTCACCACACTTATAAAACCACAACCTTTGCTTCGGACGGAACCACTAACTGGACCACTCTAACCATATCAACCCTAACACCTGGTGCTATACCCTTGGCAGGCTGGATACTCTGATTGCCACTAGCTAATGGTAAGGAGGACTGAACTGTCTATTAGGTTGTCCCTGATACTGTTATTGTGGCTGCTGCTAATGAGGTCCACATATTTTATACCATCTCCCAAAGGATGGAGACCAGCTAAAATATCCCTGGCGGTATAGTCTCTTGTCGCTACTCCCTTGGGCCAAGCAATATACCTCTCTATGTTACGAGCATGATCAACCACTGCTAACGAAGGAAATACCTTGAGTAAGAAATAACTCAACATCTGCCTTTAGATCTAGTCTCAATCCAGCTGCAAGGTGACAGACCCACTTGTAGAGCGGATACACACACTAGAAGGGGGGTTGAATAATGGGTGTGGTATTTTGACACTTTTTGCGGGAATGAAGAAGGTAATAGAAAATGCAACAATGGACACAAGAGATTTATAGTGGTTCGGCCAACTCTTGCCTACATCC
>JBDJHY010245001.1:0-10769 GCA_039654485.1 Withania somnifera
AGGACTGAGTGAGTCTATGCTTTGTTCTCGAAGTTTGAGTTTTGTCTAGATTCTGTCCCCTTTCTAGGCCGAGTGGTATTAGGTACCGGTGTAACTGTCGATCCGTCTAAGGTTGCAGCAATTTGTGATTAGCCTCAACCTATGCCTATCACTGATATTCTTAGCTTCGTAGGGTAGACATTATATTATTATCATTTTTTCAAGGTTTCTCATCCATTGTAGTCCCCTTGTCTAGACTGATGCGGAAGGACATGCCCTTCCAGTGGCTAACTGAATGTGAGGCTAGCTTTTTGAGGCTGAAGGAGTTGCTAACTACCACTCTGGTTCTTGTTCTACCAGTTGAGGGACATATTTTTGCAGTGTATTGTGATGCTTTGGGTGTCATTCTAGGTTGTGTTCTTATGTAGTAGGACCATCTTATAGCATACGTATTGAGGAAGCCGAAGGATAACTAGTGCAAGTACCTACCCATTATTTAGAGTTGACGGCGGTAGTTTTCGTGCTTAATATCTTGAGGCACTACTTATATTGAGTCCACTGTGAGTTACACACTGATCACCATAGTTTTTAGTATATTCTGACTCGGAAGGAGCTTAATTTGAGGCAGCGGTGATGGGTTGAACTCTCTCGAAGGACTACGATTTGACCATTCTTTACCATCCGAGCAAGGCTAACGTGGTTGCCGATGCCTTGAGCCGGAAGGTGGTGAACTTAGGTAGCCTAGCTGTAGTTCCTATTTTTGAGAGACAGCTCACTCATATTATTGCCCAAGTTGAGTCCTAATGTTCATTGTTTGACAAAATTCAAGAGAGCCAGTATGAGGACCGACGTTTAGTACAGTTGAGACTAAGGGTCCTATTAGGTGATTTTGAGTGGGCTAGGGTGGACTCTGATGGTGTATTATGGGTTCACGACCTCCTTGCTATTCTGAGGGTTAGTGATCTAATTTAGACCTTATTGCATGAGACCTACTGCTCAAAATACTCTATTCACCCATGTATTGTGAGGATGTACCGTGATCAGAGGCAGCATTACTAATGGCGATGTATGAGGAGGTCTATCACGTCCTTCATGTCTTGGTACTTGAGCTGTTAGCAAGAGATGTTCGAATATCATAGGCTGAGTGGTAAGATGCAGAGGCTCCTTATCCATGATTAGAACTGGGAGCGACTCACTATGTATTTCGTCAAAAGCCTTCCATGTAATTTCATAAGGTTTGATTGCATTTAGGTCATTGTGGATCACTTGACCGAGTCAGCTCACTTCCTACCAACTCGTTCGACCTAAGGTGTTGAATGGTTTGCCAAGATATATGTCCATAAGATATTTAGACTTCATAGGGTATCGATATCTATCATATCTAATTAGGGAAAAAAGTTCACCTTGCGGTTCTGGAGGTCGATTTAGAGGAAGTTAGGTACAGAGGTAGATTTGAGTACAGTGTTTCACCTAGGGATAGATGGGCATTCTAAGAGGACTATTCATGTGCTTCATGATATGTTTTGTACGTACATTAGAGTTAATTGGGATAGGCACTGACCCATGGTAGAGTTTTCATATACTAACAACTACCACTCCAGTATTTAGAGTGCTATGTTTAAGGCTTTGTATGGCAGTCGTTGTAGATCGCTCGTTGGTTGGTTCAGTGGTGGTAAGGATCGACTACAGTGTTCCAATTTGCTCTGCGATACTACAAATCAGGTCAGACTTATTCAGTTACATGCCATCATGGTAGTAGATGCCATCATGACCTAAATTTTAGGTTGTGATAGGTACATTTGATAAGGATTATGTTCCCATAAACTATTTTTAAAATTAAATCTTCCCCTAAGGAATGATGATTAAAATAGAAAATTTTAACAATAAAGAGGGCAAGTATCAAAGACTTTTTCCCAACATTTAAAGTCAAAGAACTCACAAACATTGCATTTGATAGATGGGAGAAACTCTAAAATTATTATCCTACCATATAGAATGGATTTATTCTGTAGAGTATTGTACAGACTATTATGAGGTGGATTTCAGAAGACTATTTTGGGGTGAAACTTAACCTTGCCAAGAATAGAGTTTTTCTATGAAGAGTTTATCAAAGAGTTTGATCCTTTGTAGTAGGAATCCAAAGATATTTGGGAGAAGGGAGAAATTTTGAAGAGATGATTTGAGTAAAGTGTGTGAGAGGAATCAGAGAAGTCTGAGTTTAAACATGGATAAGGAATACAAAAAGAGGCATCGATTTATATGAATGGTCATCATAAATATCCAAGTGAATCATCACCTAGAGAAGATCAATCAAGAGAATCAACTATCAAAACATAGCAGACATATAATTATTACAAAGCTTTTGGCGGTTTAAACACTTATTGGGAACAAAATATGAAGAGTTATCAATCATGAACAATTAAATTATGCCTCAAAGTATTGATACTCAATATTTAACAGTAGGAGAAATTGACAATTCTGAATCCCTCACTAGAATAGCTTTCGTCTAGAAGACCAAGAATATTTATTTTATTGAATAAAAAAATAAAAATTTCAAGTCCTACATACCTTGTAATCACATAGGCTTACGATTCTTTTTTGTATATCAGGCTATTAGTACATAGTACTAGTTTATTGCCTTGCATGGATTTCCTACTTTATTAAAGCAGGCTTAGTCATTCTCTTAGTTAACTTCTTTTCTTTATTAGTAAACTCTTTTGTGGATAACCATAAGAAATTAATTCAAGGCATATAGACGATATCTTTAATAGAACTTATCATATAATCCGTATTGTTATTTTCTTATAATGTAATTTAAGGCACATATCGAAACAAGTTGATCATTACGCAAGATAGATAATTTATAATCTCACAGGATCAATTTTATGAATATATTGTCAGTGATTATTTCCTTATCAATACTAATAATATCAAGAGATATTCAGTCTTACAACTATTCTTCTTGTAGAGATGAATTTTCAATCACGTGCTTATCTTTTATTAAGTACCTAAGCATATTTGGGTGTTTGTTTGAAAAAAATACCATCATCTATGGTCTCGATATCCTTTTTATTTATAATATGTAACAAAATCTGTAGTTGACATACTTATGACCACCTAATCTACAGTAATACAAGGATTGGAATGCATTTACAGATTTAATCATTTTAGCAGGCACATATTTAAAATAATTTTTATTGGTATAGATGTAGTTATGATCATAACTCTTTGTGGCTCTTCTCATTGATTACTCTTTGATAAAAATTTTCTTCTAGTCTACTTGGGTTTTAAGTTTACAAAAAAAATTCTGATTAGCTTTATCTTTTGAATAGTTGCCTTAAATTTTATTTTAAGATCCCTTTTCATTTTGGAAGTATCATAAAATATTTGAAAATATGTTTTAAATTGGATATAGTGAAATTAAATAAATATTTGAGATGACTACAATTACAACATTTATGATTCTTTTACCTCATTAGTTTCATGCATGTCCATGAAACAAAGATTTTTTCTGCTCACCCTCATACATGTACTCATCACTATAACTACTTAATTCGTGTTCCTTGAGAGTATTTTGGAAGGCATTCTTCTAGTTTCCATACAGTCATTAAAAAGATGTCCAAGATTTCCGCATTTATAACATTGCCATCATTCTTTGATTGCTCAAAACTGTATTTGTCCTTGGACTGACTTTTGTTGTTTCTTATATTGATTTTGGCATATTGAAATTTATTTACCACATATTTTGTGATAAGAGAAATATTTTCTTCTTCTTCAATAGTATTTTCTTTGACACTAGACTCATCGGTTGGTTTGAAGGCAACAATCATTTCTTACTTTTCTCCTAGATTCTTTTGTTGAGATGTGCTTTTTCAAGAGAGACTAGATCCCTTTTGAGCTCATCATATGCAAATTAGTTATGTCCTAACGTTCAATGGGAACTACTTTAGCATGCCATTCTTATGGAAGACTTGTAAGGATTAGAGAGATCTAGTCTGCCACAGGGTATGGCTTTCTTTGAGTTATCCAATGATCTTGTTGAATCTAGAAAATCTTATTCAATATTTTCTCCTTCCTTCATCTAGAATAATTCATAGTCATAGACCAACAAACTCATGATGATATGCTTAACTTATTTAGTCCCTTTATATGTTACTTTGAATTTGTCCCACATTTCTTTTGCAGTTTCATAAATAAAAAAATTCAAATATTACTAATGGAGTTATAGAGAATATTCTTAGCATTGGTGCTTATTTGAATAATTTACATTTACTCACTTATATAGTTGTATAATGGAATGTAACTTCACTTGTAAATCCATTATTATTTTTTGTTGAAGAATTGGAAAGTGACCAATCTTTATCTAGCTCAGTAGTTCGAAATCATATGAATCGATAAAAGTTTCATCCATATTTTTCAATGTGAAAAATAATTCCCATTGAAATAAAAAGGTCTTAATCTAGATACTCCCTATTGAAATAAATATCCATCAATATGTTGAGACATGATCATTACTCACTTGCTGTTAGGTAATAAATGTGAGACATTTCTCTGATACAAATTGGAAGTGCAATAGGAGGGTGAATTGTAATTTTTTTCTTTTTCCTTAGCTGATTGTCTTGCAGAATTAGTCAATTCTCACTGCAGTTTGATCAATATCTAGTGTAAATACAGTGCAAAGAGGGAACTGTACACGATATTTTTATACTTATTGGGGAAAAATAAACTTAATATAATCCCCCTAGGGTGCAAGAGGGTTCCACTATATTTTTGTTTATCAATAAATAATTATTACAAAGGTTTCAAAATGACGAGCCTACATAAGAACTCAGTCTCTCAAATACTAAGCCTACATATGCACTTAGCCTCATAATTTCTTATGATCTTACACAAGAAATCAATGTACATTCAAATCCTTCTAAGCGTACACATGAACTTAGCATATTCTTTTTTTATGCTATGCCTCACTTTAATTTTCCATCCTCCCTTTTCTTATATATATAAAACACTAGGAATTACAACGCTTATTAAAAGTAGAGCAAATAAAGGAGCAGTTAAGGAATTATAGATTATTCCTATTGTCTTGAAGATTAGTACCTTATATAGATATGAAAACTATCCTTTGGAACAACCCAAGGGAGTTGTTTCTTGGAATAAGTTTAAGATGGTGGACTCTTTCAAATAATAAGGGGAAATCATTTGAATGACTCTTTTACTTTTCTAGCCAATGAGTATTTGCCGCATCCAATTATTTTTAATGCCTTCAAAGAGAAGATTGTCATTAGTAACTTGTGCACTTTAATGATCATCATCTCCAAATGCATTATTAACTTCTTTCAACATAACCATCACTTTCCAATGTAGAATTTTTATCTTTTAAAGATACGACCTTTGAGGAGTGACTTAATAAGGTTTGATGAAAAATTATTCTTTTATCCTTTTTCATATATTCCATGAATGATCCTGCAATGTTGTTCTTATTCATTAAAATAAAAAAATTAATAAATAGTACCTTGATTTAGGGTTGCGTGAGTGACAACATGCTGGTTGAATTGGGTAGTGACTGCTTAGTCCAACACTTGAATTACATTCCTTAATTCGGCAATTATTTCCTATTCAGGTTGGGCTGCTGGAGTTGGTGTAATGACGCTCTCGGGCCGTTACTGTCTCCTTGCATGGTTTTACAGTCTAGAGCATTTCAGTAGTTTTTCCAAGTCATTGATACCTTTATTGGAAAAATAGTATTGTTCCCTAGCAGTTCTGTCATGTTTATCTTGGTTTTCCTATTTTGAAGTTTTATCATTAAAATTGGGTAAATTGAGAAAAAAATTTCCTTGAAAATAGGATTGGAATTGAACTTTGACAGATCCATTAGCTCCGAAATGTGTACATCGGTCTAGATGAACTCTTGGTTCGAACCTCAGGGCCTTTGGTTACGTGTTTTACCATTATATTAAATCATTTTTGTTTTAAATATTAATTATGTCACTGCTTAGGTAAAACTAAAATTATTTATTTTAGTGTTTTCCTAAAAACATTATCAATCATTATGAAATAGTTCTTCAAATACCATGAGTCTCATGTTTATTTATTTACGAAAAAGGTTATTAGCATTTCATATTTCACCAGAATTAGCGGGACTAAATTATATTAAAAAATATATTATTTCATGAGGTAGATTTTATCAAAAATAATTTTTTATTAATTTTGAAATATTTAATTTTTTTTAATTATATTATAACAAGTCTATACAATACCCGAGTATGTTAATAACATGACTAAACTAATAGAGGTGCCATATGTTATCTTGGTGACAACCAAAAGGGTAAGCTAAGTGGCATGCCATTTTTTTAGTTGGCAGCGACCTTTGAAAGAACTTAGATATACTTCTTTCATTTTTTGAGACTATTCAATTTTTGAAAGTCTCCAATTTTTGAAAATTTGGGGAAATTATGTTTTATTCTTTATATCATGTATTATTAGATTTTTTCGTGTTTTTATAGTGATCTCGTTCTCTTCATTTCGGTTAATTTGTATACTCACTTTCACATTTAATTTCTTAAATGAAAATTTTACACTCTTAATTTTGCATGATAATATCTCACCCATTTCTTATCGGATTAAACAAAAATTTCAACCACGTGTTCCTAGAGTTAATCTCTATGCATTGGTATTAGTATTTTATATTTCAGACCGCATGACACAGAGTCCCATTTTTTCCCCTAAAATCCAACTCAAGCTTTTATATTGCAATATGGGTCTTATTTTACTCGTCCTATTATATGAATCACTATATTTGTATCTTTTTTGTGTTCTGAGCTTTTTATGGTTTTTTTATCATGGTACGCTTTTTGAGATAGTCGTAGGTGACTAAGTAGGGTATGTTTTCTTTCTTCCTAGACCAAGCATACATATGGCACTTCTATTGGGACTAAACAACATACGAGGTTGGGTATTAGCTTTGGTAGCCCTAGTTTTCGTTATTCATTTTTTCTTGTAGGTTTATTTTTTTTAAGATCCTTTACTGTTCAATTTTGTCCCTGTCAGATGGTTTGTTAGTCTTACTATGATTGGATTACCTCTCTTACCCCTTGGTCTCCTTTATTTTGCTTGTATTATAGTTGAGAGCAAGTGGGTTATCTATAACCCTATTTGTCAAGTCCTTGACCCTAGAAAGTATCTATTAGATAACATTCCTGTTAGGATTGGTAATTTTTTTGATTCCCATCTCTTGTTGGATATATCAAATGTCTTTGCACCAGTTCTTTGTCTTATATAAATATCCTATCCCTATTCAGGTCGCTAAGAAATTGGTGTATTGATGTTGAGCTCTGTTATCCTATTTTTATCCTCATTGTGTATATGTACCTTGGCCAAAGTTTGGGTGCCCTCTAGGGAGTGTTAGCATATTTTTATGATCATTTGAGGGTATCGCCCATATTTGGGGCTGTGAGGGATTAAACTAGTGATTAGATCTTAGCATCTATTTCTCGAATTCTAGATGGTGGCCTTAGACTTGCTCTAGTCTACTAATCTTTTTGCGTCATGAACATGCATTTATGTTTTAAAATAAACTTAGTTTTGGACAAAATAATAACTGAAAATGAGTTTTATACTTTATAAATATACCTTCCACAAATTCTTGACAGTATGAAGCTATTTTCTCACATTACCTGATCATACTTTCTTAGATATCACTATGTTTTCTGAAGATTCCTACGTGGTCATATTAGAGTTTTCATAGGGCTTTGCGAAAATTTCCACATAGCGGGATTTGACACACTATATATATATATATATATATAGGCTTGAGTTTTGGCATTTATGCTTGATGACTATACCCTAGCTTGATTTTACGAGGTTTTTGCATTTTGTACTGGATCCTTCCACAGGCCCTGCCGACCTAGGTCTCTATGCTCAGAGCATGATCCACAGCTCAGGGAAGGGGTATAGGGGGAGTACTAGTATAAATATAAAGTCCCCGTGGGTCTTAGATTTTAATCCATAATGTCGGAGGAGGAGCATGTGTTTTATTATTATGGAACATTTTCTTTTCAACACCCCCTTGCATTGCATTCCTTCATGCTTGTTTGTACCCGTTGGACTTATGAGGGAAGTCATGTGAGGTCCCTTAGGTTCCTTCTTTTACCTGCTGGTAGTATAGGCATTAGGTTTTTCTTCTTAGTAGCATTTTATTTGTCAAAGTTGAAGTATGGTATGTTAGGTAGCATATTACGAGCAATCCTTTTGTAATTCTTGGCTAATTTCCTTATCTTAGTTGTTGTTAATGTTTCTTTAATTTGTCCTGTGATATCATGTTTCCTTGTTATGGTTGTATGCATTTTATGGTCATGTTGGAGCTTCAGGTACGGGTTTTGCTATCACTTATTAGTTTGGATCATTCAATGCCACCTTGTAAATTGATATCTTAGTTCTTCTTGCCATGTTCTACACCTCCCGATTAGTTCATTTACTTTTTTTGCCGTGTTTTGTAGTTAGTACCAGATAGCTCCGATTAGCTTGCTATAGTTTATGGTTTAGTCATATCTCTTCTACCCTTATTGTTTTTTAACTGAATACTTAGGTGTCTATTCTTTCCTTAGTGGGCCTGCTCATGTTTTTGTTAGTATTTATGTTGCTATCTCCAGTTAGCTAGTTACCTTTCTATTTATTCCTTTGCTTTAATATATCTGACCTATTGATTATCTCTGTAGTTTATTTCTTGTATCTCATGTGTGCCTGGTTAGCTAAGAATGCCAATTGGGTACCCGTTTTTTATGGTACGCTTACTATAGTTCTGTATGTTTTTTTATGTAAGGTATAGGGTGGGTTATTACAGAGGATGTTTTTGAATAAGCAATTTTTTATAAGTGTTCCGAGACTACAGTGAGCTCATGGAATCCGAATCGCCCTTTTCCATAAGCTACAACCTTGTTTTTCTACCTTTAGAGATAGCTTGTATTTTTTATATGTATTGTGTTGGTCTTGTTGGTTTTGTATTTAGATTCTTCCAGCTCTATTGATACCCTATTTGGGGTTTGTTGTTATTCTATCTCTTTTTCTCTTCTTTTCTTTTCTTTTGTTCTTTTCCTCGTGTCTTAGTTTAATCTATCTATGGGTTATACCCCATTTCTTACCGCTTAGGGATAGGGAAGAGGCTTGTCTACTAGTTGGATTTGGTAGACGTTATCATGAAACTTTTTGGGAGAGTAAAAGACATGTATCAGAGCCTAGTTTTACAAATATCTTTTGTACATTGGCATACGTTTAGTAGAGTCATATATATCTGTACAAATACATTCACATCCTATCTTCAGGAGGCTATAGAGTGTTTTTATGAAATTTTCACTTCTTGGATCCTTTTCATGCATTGGGTTGCTATCAGTTACCTCATGCGTTACTTGGTTCTACTATTTTTCCTGAAGTCTAGGAAAAGGACCTTGATATGCATTAACGAGGTTCCTATATAAATTTCCTGAGATTCAGAGGTAGGATCAGACACTGAAGGCCAATTCATTTTCCCCAAAATCTGGCGCTACTCGGATTCTAGAAAGTGGTGTTGTCATGCCAGTTCTTTAGAGCATCAAGTTTCAGATAGAAGTACAGGAAAGCTCTTCAATGGGAGAGTCAGTTGAGGGTAATTTTTTTTGTTTTGTAAAAGGTCTTTACTACATAGAGTTGTGCATACAGGTTCGACAAGAAGCTTAGACATACTCTAACATATTATTCCACAAGGTAAGGCAGGATTCTGAGCTTCTTTATTGGGTTGATTTTTCCACTCCGCGTGGTGGCATAACAGTTGATAAAAATGAGACACATCCTATAGCAGATTAATAGTCAATTGAGGGCTTTGGAAAGGGATTGTTGTAAGGTGTATGGCATTGGTAGTTAAGGGATTCACCACCAGGAGAGGGTCTTAGGTTCTCTGCTGAGGATTGGGAGTGTAAGGAAATCAGGTGTTTCTTTATGTGTGGAGAGTTAGGGCATGGGGCCATGTGTTAACCCATTCTCGGGGCCCTTTAGTTACAAAGACTTGGGTTGAGAAGTCTTGATTTAGGTCATGTTTATTTTGGTTTACCTTTGGATTTTCAGGGTGATTACAGTTCTAATCGATTTGCGGGTAGAGGGAATGATGGGGAAAAACCCAATAGCTGAAGTAGTTAACCCATAAGGGTTAGACCAGTCAGCCTATTCAGGCATCATTTTAGCCGAACTAACATAGGCTACTGTGGCCAACTCATTAAAGGCTCACCTTTAGGATTTCACGGCTATGGTGGCCAAGGTAGTTCATCTAAGGGTTCTGGTTGAGGAAGGTCTCATCGAGGTACTGTTATGTGTGGTGGGTTGAGCCACTATGTTAGAGATTTCCCTCGACATAGAATTGTTCAGTCAATAATAGTTGCAATCTTGCCTTAATAGTTAGATTGAATGGGTGGAAGATGTAGTAATGTGTGCTTTTCTTATGAAAGGATTAATTCTTTTTCTAGGGAGTACCTTGATTGTAAATATCTCAGCTTGATTGGTCAGAAAATTTTCCCATCAGTTTCTTTTTTACCAATTTTTGATGTGATGCAGGATATTTCGTGTGAGTTATATTCAATTTCTATTTGTGATACCATTTCAGTCTATCCCCTTCTTAGTTAGCTTATGATAGGTTGAGTGTGGTTCTAGTTTTTTTCCCTACTTAGCTTATTTTTCCTAGATTGAATGGTTTTTGTTCTTGTCTATGTGGTGTCACAAGTTTAATTATGGGCCTTGACTTTTATCCAATGGTTTCCACAAGCTTTGGT
>JBDJHY010245010.1:0-10769 GCA_039654485.1 Withania somnifera
GGATTAATCACAATATTAATCCAAAAAAAAAAACCTCTTCTACATTAAAATTCGAGTTTTTACGTTTTGGAATGTGTTTTTTTGTATCCTTTAAATAAAATGACGTCGTTTTAAAGATTTAAACGACGTCAATTTAGAGAGGGGGCAGGGGACGACAACCAATATGGGGACAGCAGATACCTCCTTCAACTTGAAACCGCTACTAGACCCGTCAATATCTTTAATCCTCCTTTTTTCTGCGTTCTTCACTCTTGTTGAATAATCAACTGAATCGTCCATGTTTAAAATTCGTGAATCAAATCTTTTTTTAAGTTGTTGAAGTTTTTGTGGGTCGTTACGAAACTTAGATCGATTTTCTGAAATAACCAACCTTTGTCTGGTGTGGGACGCCACAATACTTGCATTTGTTCATTGGATTGAGAAATTAACAAATCAAAAGAAGGAATAGTTTCGAATTGAATTAATTTTTTAACTTACATGCCCCCGTGAGGTGTGATTTCGGTCATTAAACACCCAATAAAACTACCTTGGAACCACAAGGAAGAAGATAGAAGATATTGAAAGAAAAAAAAAATCTAAAATCGAAATAAAATGCATTGAGAAGAAACCTTATATAATGAACGATTTCTTTTTGATAATGGATTGCCAATACAAACGAAAAAATAGGAGAGAAACTAGGGGAATGCTATGATGTGAAAAGTTTGAATAGAAAGTGGGAGTAATGGAGGATTAGCTAGGTATTGGAGAGATTTTGGGCGTAAATCTGGTGAATGGATTGAAATTTTGGATTGTATAATTTTAATTTACTTTTGTATGTAGGGACCACAATTATATGGTTATTTTAATAAATTATGATCATTTTTAAGTAATTTTTCAATTGGTAACTATTTTGTGTAATTAAATATAAAGCCGAAGCCAACACATGTGGATACATAGAGAAAACCTATGAGCACGATACGACTCTCAAGTCACTCATTTATTAACTCAATTCATTCAATCTTTTAAAAAATAGGTTGATATATAGCCCAAATTAACTCATAATTTTTTTTTATCAAAATATTTAAACTTTTTTAAAATTTAATTTATCATATATAAAAACTTGATCTATTTTGACTGATTTAAATTTAAGCCAGCTTGCCCAATTGCTACCCTCAATTGAATGATAATTATTAATTTAGTCTTAATGAAATCTTGAGTTTAAGCTCAGAAATAGAAAATCGATTTAATCGGATCCCAAAGATAGAAGTTCCAAAGAATACAAAATACTGTCTTACTGTAATCATGTATATGAACAAGGAATTAAGTTGTGATGGAAATTGCTTACTAAAAGATGAATTTCTTGTGCGATGGTCCAGGCCCATGAGTTCCAATTGTAAATTTGTCAACAAACTATGGGTGTGTACCCTTCATCTATATGGGTTTGATGTATACATCAGTCACAACATGATTCAGTGTGACACTATCTTCAAATGCAAAGTTCAGTCAATTGTTTGCTTTGCTGGGCAGTAAAGAAAGTAACAATATTATCTTGGAGAGGGTAGCAATATTCATGTGCAGGTTGAATCCCCTCAAAACATGACACCATTCTCCTCAATACCCAAAAAAGAGGGGGGTGCCTAACTCAACAAAATACTTGGAATATATCAGAACAGCAATTTCCGATGCCCCATCATGATGTACCATCAAGCTGAGGAGTATATTTAGGTTTACTGATAAACTGCCCCGGCAAGAAGCACGAAAGCTAGCCCGGACAACGTTTATCAAAAGAAATATAATTATTGAAGCCCTTATGGTTAGTGCTTGTAATCCAGCATCTGCTCATAATTATTTATCTGGAAATTTTGTTCTGCAAGCCATAGACATCAGTCCTTTCATATCCAGTTGAAAATATTTCTCACTATATTGTGATAACGCAAAATAAACTGAACATTCTATCCAATAGACAAAAAAAGATGTGTACAAGCTTCATTCATCTTTGTCATTTATTAGTTTGGAGACTTAAGGCACTTTTTCTTTTTTGATAAAAGTAATTTGGAGAGCAGGTTGAGGTCCAAAATAAAGTCTAATTGTTCATAGATTTTTGCACCAACTTGTTCGCCATTGGACATTTTACAGATTATCACTTGCATATTTTCTCATAAATAGTTCACCACTTATTACTTCCTCTTCAGGAGAGACTTCCCCAAAGGTCAAATTTTTTATAATTTAATTTATCATATATAACCATAATAAAAAAAAATTAATTTTATTAAAAATTTAAAACTTATAAAAAATAAAATAAAGTAATTAAAACTTAATAAAAGTTAAACCAATTAAATTATAAACCATTACTTGATCAATTTTGATCACTCAAATTTAACCCAATGACACCCTTATTAATTTTCTAAAACCCAAGAACCCCACCAAAACCCCAAACTCTATTCTTTTGGCAGTTGAGGGTTTTTGTGTATTCTCTCCAAACAGAACAAGAACTCCAATCATCTGATTAAAATCTGCAATGATGGTGGTACATTACCATGATTCCTAACAAATTTTCTTTTTCTACTTTATTTAAATAACCAGAGATTGAAGACTATGGAATCTCAGAAACTATATTTTTATAGGATTCTCACTAAGAGAAGTGTCAAGCCCACCTACAATTTGTTAGTATTTGTTCAAACGTGATTCTTTGTAGTGGTGACCGAAAAGGACTGTCATGCTTAACCAGACATTTCATGTTGGGTAGGAAATGTGGGACTTTGTGAGAATCATATCAAATATAGTTTAACCGGAAGAGAAGGTTGCTCAAATGGTAAGCACCCTCCCCCTCTAACCATGAAACAACCCGAGATTGAAAGCTTTGGAATCGCATAAGTCGACAATGGTGAATGCTGGCCACTTTTTGGGCATGATTCTCACAAAGTCCTGTGTCAAGCCCACCTACACTTTGGTATTCCCTCCTCTTTCTATAAACACCCATGTGTTAGTATTTGTTCAAATCTGATTCTTTGTGGTGGTGACTCTCATCCTTAACCATAGCTTTTTTATGCCAGGTATGGTGTCACCTTTGTTAGGAAGGTCTTTATCCAATGTGGGGCTTTCCGGCATGGACTGAACCAGCTTCTGTTAAAATAATAATGTTTTTGGCTTCTCCTACTTCGTCGCATTGGTTACATCGGGCATTTCAAGCTTGCTTGGATGAAGTTCAAACTTGTAACAGACTATGCTTTGAGCACCTCACATTGGTAGATCAGGGAGCTGGCCGTTATTTGTATTGAAATATTTAATTTAGATTTCCCTTCCTTTTCCAGAAATCCTTTAATTTTCCTTTAATTTTTTTGCTGCAAATATGGTCCTTCTATTCTAAAGGAGTAGAATGTTTCCTTGTATTTAAATTTAGATGCATAATGTATTGTGTTTTTCATGTGCATTAGGATGATTTATTAATGAAGTAGAACAAATGATATTTTTTGAATCCTAAATATTGGTGTTGCTTACTACATTTGGTATCTGATAGGATATTTTCTTTGCAGAATTTTGTTTGTATTGTGTATCTTTAAAAGATGATTGCCTCAACGAGGGGTATTTGTTCTTGGAATGGGAGAAACATAAGCTATATTTATATTGCAACCATTGTTGAACAAGTGGCCCTGCATCAACAGAGGCTTCAACCTTGGTGTTGCTGCTTGATCAATACCAGTTATGCTGTCAATAAACGTAATGAATCTTGTCAGCTGCTCAATCTCTACCCGGTAAGTTTCTTGAAGTAAGGGATCCCCTATGTGGTTTTGTTTTCTTTTAGTTATGTTCTGGATAGTTTCTCTCAAAAAATAAGATTGATTTTTGAGTTTTGACCTTCTATTCCCATCTTTTACTTCCTCTTGCTCACACTTGCACCTTTTACTGAAACAATTTCTCCCTAAAACAGCTCATAGCAATACCCAAACTTGGTGTCTTGTGGTCTGCAAAGTGAACGTCTCCAAAAATTTAAAAAAATGGAGGAAGTAAGACCCCCAAAGTTTCGACGTGTGTCCGATACTAGTACTATTTGACAATGAAGTTTGTGTTTGTACATCATACTCTATTGGTATTTGGTCATTATTCTTAGCAGGTATTGTTCCTATTTCCTTATATATGCTGCTTACAACCTTACATGCTATCTTTCTCATTACCGACAACTCTGAAAATTAGAGAGATCCTGGAGACTGTATACATAAACAATAATCTCAAGAAGCTTTCTCGAACATTGGGCATGAATTTGCAGTAAGCTTACTTAAGTTAAGCCTACATACATTTGATGCTGACTTATCTTTTCTTACTTTATTTTTTTAGTTTGTAGTTTTCATAATTCCAAAGGAGCTTGATTCCCTCAGTAAACTCACTCTTCTAATATGTAGTAGAAATAAGCTAAATTCTGTAGCAACAAAAATGTTGGGCGCGTCCTTTCAGGGGCCAATACCATCTTGTATTGTGAATATGCATGGATTCTTCAGTAGTCTTGTTGTGGCTGGCCCATTCTTCAAGACAACTGTCAACTGCTCTGCTCTACTAATCATTCTTTGCTTGGTTAGTGTTATTGAGTTGAGCATATCCTGATTTTGCCCATTTTATGTTTGATTAACTTATCTTAGAGGGTCTATCTATCTAGTCAGTAACTATTAGAGGGTCTATCTATCTAGTCTGTAACTATTGTTTTATGTTGTTATCAGTTCATGAAGTTTAATTTTAATTACAAAGACAAATTATGACTTTAATTTTAATTACAAAGACAAATTATGACTTTCCCAAAAGTGAAAGTATTGTTAAATCATTAAGTAACAATAAAACTAGAGTTGACAAATGGGTGGGTTGGGCTGAATTTGGGAGGGTCAAAATGGGTTGATTAATTAGTGAATCCGCCCAAAAGTTACTTGGGGCTGAAATCTACAAGGGAGTTCGAAATAAGGAAAAGTATAAAAAGATTATTTGTTAGGAATCATGGGAATATACCTCCATTGCAGATTGATCTAGTTACAGAAACATTAACATCTATGAAAACTCAAAACTAAAAACACAGACACGGTATTAATATGCTAAATTACTACCTTTGCTGTAATATTCAAATGCCACCCATAGACTAAAAATATATTATTTTTGAGGGGGGTGGGGTGGGGTGGGGAATATGGCTTACAAGGTCAATATAATCTTTCCACACAATTCTACAATATATATATATTGTTTTAGAAAATAAGAAATTCAGTAAGATTAGTTGTGACCTACAAAGTCCACAAATTCAAGCAAGAATTATGTTCATTTGTCATTGGTAACGAATTGCACCTAGAATAGTAATTGGAAAATGTAGGTTGGAAAAGTTTGAAATTGAACAGCCAGATAAAAATTGGTGGGAACATCATCGCCAGAGTTTCTGAGTGATAGACTCTAAGTATGAGTCACTAGATAAACCACAAAACCCAAAAAGTAGTACTGATAAAATGAGGCATATATCAAACATGAAACTATTGAAATTGATAAAGTTTTTAATCAATTAGTATTGAGTTGTCTCTACTTGCACCCTCCTCATCTTTAGGCATTAATTCAGTTGACAAATCACCTCTGAGAATCTGAACTCCGAAATGGATTTTGCTAGCGCTGCACTCTGAAAGTTCAAACACAAGTCCATCCACCTCCTTTAGATTATTATCATCCAAAAATTTTATCCACTCAACGTTAAATTTGTGATTTGATTTGACTCCACCTTAAAACATATCCTACGTCTTTCGACCACAAGTAAGGACTGCAAAGGCTCCAGCAAAAGGAAGTTCCTTGTTCATTTTCTTGGATATGTACGGTCAAACATTCAAAGAAATTCAGTACCTTTTTATGAGTATATATATATATATATTTATTTATTTCTTGACTTAAAGTTAGAACTTAAAACTCACAACGTCTAATCTTGAATTCACCACTGCAAGATTTTTTTTTTTTTTTGGTTTCCCTTCCCACCTAGTATCCAATACCGATGAAATAAGATCTTTACAATTTGAAACGAAGAAAAAAACTTTTCCAAATCTCTTATATGTTAAAATGAAGTTCTCTTATGTATAAAAATAAAAATTTCTCTGAAAAAGGACAAAAAACATAAAATGTTTATTAAGGGCTAGAAAATTATTTCTCCCTTCGATACCCATATCCTGACGTGTCCACGCTGAAAAGTCTCACAATGGGTATAGAGATTCCTAACAAAGATCAAGTGGCTGAAGCAAGGTGACAACAATACCAAGTTCTTTCATAGAACTGCTAATGTACACAGAAGATATAGCAATATTGATGAGCTAAAGGTTGGGGGGGGGGTGAAGCAACCGAGAAGCTATAAAGAGGGAAATTGTGGATTTCTATCAAACGTTATATACTGAGAGGCATAGAGACCATCTGGTGGATGCAGGGAAGGTCACAAAATTACTAGAGGTGACAACCAAATGCTACAAAAGGAATTTGAGGAACAGGAGATATGGGGTTGTGTGAAACTATGTGCTGGGCCGAATGGATACACCATGGCCTTTTATGTCCATTGCTGGGAAGTAATTGGGGGGAGGTGATTGCAGCAGTCAGAAACTTTCATGAAAGGTGTATCTTCGAGAAAAGCCTTAACTCTACATATGTTGCCTTAATTCCTAAAACGATGGGTGCTAAGGAACTCACAGATTTCATACCTATTAGCCTAATTTGCAGTGTGTACAAGATCATCTCCAAAGTGCTATTTGAGAGGCTGAAAAAGGTTATGCACAAGCTGCTGGATACACAATAGCTGGCATTTATCAAAGGAAGATAGATAATGGATGTCATTCTTATGGAAAATGAATTAGTGGATTCTAGGGTTAGAAGTAAACCAACAGGCAAATGAATTAGTGGATTCTAGAGTTAGAAGTCACACTCCTTGTATTCTCTGCAAATTAGATATACAAAAAACCTATTACCATCTTAATTGGAAGTTTTTGTTGGAGACCCTTGCTACAAGAGGATTTGGAAGCGGATGGCTAAGATGGATAAAGTTCTATAAAAGCACAGTAAAGTTCTCAGTATGCTCATGACACACTGATTTTTTATGAGACCAACGGAGAACAATTCATGATCATGACGGTGATCTTTGTATTTTTTGAAAGCAGTTTCAGGGTTACACATCAATTGGTATAAGAGTTTCTTATATTCAGCCAATGAGGTCCCTAACTTAACCTTATTGGCTAGGACTCTAGGTGGAGGAATTGGGGAGCTACCAACTATCTGTCTGGACATGCCTCTAGGAGCCAATAGTGAGTCTGTAGATAGCTGGAATGGGGTAATAGAGAAATGTGAGAAAATATTAGTGAACTGGAAGAGCCAAATACCTCTCTTTGGGGGCAAGATTAACTCTCATCAATAGTGTCTTGGATTCAATGACTACCTATATGATGTCCCTCTTCCCTATCCTAAAAGGGTCATTGAGAGACTTGATGCACTAAGGAAAAATTTTCTTTGGCAAGGAAAAAGTGAGATCAAAAAGTTCCACTTGGTAAAATGGATGCACTGATTGGGAGTAAATAGGCAGGGGGTTGGGGGTGAGGAATCTTAGAACCCTGAACTAATGTCTAATAATGAAGTGGCTCCAGAGACTTGCATCTAGTGAACAAGCACTCTAGAAAGAGGTAATATAGTTGTAATGCGAGATGGAAGGTCACCGAACCACGAAAATGGTCACCGAAATCTACGGGAGTAGCCTATGGAGGGCCCTTTATCACTGAATCCAAAGATTATGACTTTTTCACTCAGGCACTAATCCCAATGTAACTTCAAATCACAGATCAGCCAAAAATTCCACCGGTGGTCCTTCTGATCACCGGAAACCTTCTCTTCTCTTCTTCCTCTTCCACTATTATTCCACCATAGCTTCCACCAACCTCGTACGGTCCAAACCCAGAAAACCTACCACCGAAAAACAACCCACGCGCTCACACGCGCCAGAAAAATTCCGGACACCGGCGCATGTCAACCGTAGGCAGATTTCAAAATTTTCCTGTCCATTGATCCTTCTATTTCTAATCTGCGCTTCCACCCTCCATGGTAGCTACACCTTTCTTTCATTCTCAGTTTTCTAAGACCATTGATGAAGGAAAACAGGATCTATTTCAACGCAAATTTCAAGTCTTTTGACATCACCACATGGATTGTGGGGAGAGATGTTTGGTTTGAATGGGTGGAGAGAAGCCGCAACATGATGAGAAGGTCTTCCACGAGTGAAAATGTCATGACATGGTTCTTTACCATCTTCAAGAAAGCATCCAAGGACAAGGAGAAAGGATTCAGAAGATGGAAATACAAAGAAAAACTCTCGGCGAACTTCTGCACAAGGAAAGGGAATGAATACGGAAGATTTATGAGCATTCTTACTTTAAATGGTCTGGAAAGATCAGTAATAATAGTACCAGAGTTAGCTTTAAATGCGGGGTTGAATGAGATAGCAATTAAGATAGAGAGATTCATTCAATGCTCTCACCAACCGAAGAATGCAACAGCCCAGACTACTGAAGAGAGATTTTTCATACGCCAAAGCGGCTGGGGAAAGCAAATGGAAGTCAAATACTTTAGGAGAAACGACGATCACATGCAGTGGCGGAGACCTTCTGGTAACAGAGTCACCTGGGCCAAAAGACACCGGACTTTTCAAGAGATGCGTAGTGGGTTCTTTCAAAGGGGGAGAAACAGAGCTTCCCTCTTTATCAGACATCAGGAGATGGAGTGCGGTATCCTAGAAAAATGTATTTGGGATCAATATTTATGAAATGGCCAACAACATGTTCCTTTTCAAATTTCCGAACAGGAATATGTCTGAGCAAATCATACGAAGGGAGTGGAGATGAGGGAAGATCAAATTTAATCTTCAATGGTGGAACCCGGTAATAGGATGTGAAAATTCTAATAAAAAATTTGAAACCACTTGGATAAGATCTATGGGAATGCCTTTACAGCTCTAGTCGCAACGGATCTTCACAGAAATTGCGAACCTCTGTGGAAGTTGGGTCGAAACAGAGGAGGAGACAAGTTTAAAAAACCATTTGAAGTGGGCAAGAATCAAAATTCGAGGTGATGGATAAAATTTCCCTAATGAGGTATCGATTGAAAGAGACGGGATAACTTTTTTTATCCCCATATGGGTGGAGAAATTTCGTTTCCAGAACTTGAAGTTAGCGGGGGAAACCATCAGAATGGTGGTGATGGAGCATGGGGAGTGTAGCAAAGAGTCTGGAGGTCCCCCTCTTACTTTGGACCAGTGGGTAATAGACCAATATTCTACAAAAAAAAAAGAACAAGAATTTTTACTCAATTTTGATAATAATCCGATGAGACATGTGGGGTGCCTTTTGATAGATGGGGTTTACTCAAATGAAATCCCACAGTCAAGTGCGAAGGAGGTGGCGGAAACCCAAGTCTGTTTTAGACATTGTTTGGGTCTGGGCAGCTGAAAGAAGAAATTTGAGCTTGACTTGCATAATCCTTTGATTTTTTTTGTTCCGTAGCGGATCATCTTCGGTACATGTTTCAAACCAAAAAGATGACTCCACGAGGAAACAACCAGAGATTGAAAGCTACAATGACGAGCACTAGCCACTTTCTGGAAACTATATGTAGATATGATTCTCACCAGGAGCAGTGTCAATGTCAAGCCCACCTACAATTTGGTATTTCCTCATCTTTCCGTAAAGCGCCTCCTTTGTTAGTATTTTTTCAAAGGCGATATTTTTAGTGGTGAATCTCATCTAATTATCAGGCTTCCGGCATGGACACGTCCGTATATGGGTGTATCAGAGGGAGAAATGGTTTTCTAGCCCTTAATAAACTTTTTTCTGTTTTATGTCCAATCTTCATTTTTGTACCTAAGCAATCTTCATTTTAACATATAAGAGATTTGGAAATGTCTTTTTTCTTTCTTTCCAAGTTGTAAAGATCTCATTTCATCAGTATCGAATACCAGGTGGGAAACCAAAAAAGTTTACTTACAGTGGTGAATTCAAGACTAGACTTTCTTTGAATATATATATATATATATATATACACTCATACAAAAATCTAAATTTTTTTTGAATGTTTTGACAGTACATACCCAAGAAAATGAACAAAGACCTTCCTTCTGCTGGAGCCCCTATAGTCCTTACTTGTGGTCGAAAGACGTGGAAATGTTTTATTCTGGAGTCAAATCTAGTCACAAAATTAACCTTGGGTGGGAGAAATTTGTGGATGTTAATAATCTGATAGAGGGGGATGGACTTGTGTTTGAACTTTCAGAGTGCAGCGCTAACAAAATCCATTTCAGAGTTCAGATTCTCAGAATTGATTTGCCGGATGGATTGATTCCTGAAGGTGAGGAGGGTGCAAGCAGTGACAGCCCAATACTAATTGATTAAAAACTTTATCAATTCCAGTAGTTTCATGTTTGATGTATGCTTCATTTTATCAGTATTGCGTTTTGGTTTCTGTAGATTATTTAGTGGCTTATACTTGAGTATCTCTCTGAAACTTTTGTCATGATGTTCCCACCAATTTTTATCTTTTTGTTTAAAATCAAACTTTTCCAACTTACATTTTCCAATTATTATTCTTCGTCAATTTATTATCAATGTATAAGGGACATAATGCGTTCTTGAATTTGTGACTTTATAGCTCACAACTAGTCTTGTTGAATTTCTTATTTTTCGAAACAATATATATGTGGGGGGGGGGGGGGGGGGGGGGGGGGGGGGGGGGGGGGGGGGGGGGGGGGGGGGGGGGGGGGGGGGGGGGGG
>JBDJHY010245028.1:0-10768 GCA_039654485.1 Withania somnifera
CATAACAATATATATATATATATATATATATATATATATATTTGTGTGTCTGTGTGTGTCTGTGTATGTGTGTGGTGCGTGTGTGTTAAAAAGCCTAAAGACTAGGTTGCTAGTGCTTAACAGGAACTATAGATTTCTTTACATGGAAATTTAAATATCAATAGAGACTTTAAAAGGTAAAAACACTATGGAAATAAAAGATATATGAGTAGTCTTTGAAAAATGATGAGAGATGACCAACTACCTTTGAGTACTCGAATTCTCCTAGACTGATAGCAGGAAGAGAGATAGCTACTAAGTCGAGGTCTTAACATCTACACAAAAGTGGATAAAAACAATTAGTGAATACAAAACAACGATACTCAACAGCTTCATCAGTTGGGCTAACTACAAAGAGAAAATGAAACCCCTGACACACAATCGGTCCTCTGAATACTACAACCTGCAATATCTTATATACTAATTGAACAACCCAGTTAACATTCAACAATATCAGTATTACACAAAAATCTCCAATTACTTTCCATTTATCAGCTATAATTACAAGTCCATCAACAATTATCAATTGATCTCAATTTGTCATCAATTATCAATAATATCAAGTTATCAACAATCCTCAATAAAATTATGTTACAAAATAGATAAATTGTGAACAAGTTACCACAACAACAATATAAATTATGTGAGAAAGTTACTGCACTTATAATGATAATATCAATAGTGTGAACAAGTTACCACACTCGTAATATCAATGGAAATAGTGTGAACAAGTTATCACCCTTGTATAATATATCAATAACAATAGAATGAACTACTTACTACACTTATAACAAATTATCAACAGTGTGAATTACCACTTGTAACAAAATATCAATAGTGTGCGCAAGTTACCACACTTGTAATGAGATAACAACAGTGTAAATGAAGTTTCCACACTTGTAATAATACATCAATACTGTTAACAAGTTACCACACTCCACGGTAAGTAAAGTTACATCAAGAAAACTAAACAATTATAATTTCACTACAATAAGACAAATCATGCTAAAAATCATTATCAGAAGCCATGAATTAGTATTTTTATAACCCCATAATTAAATCCTAGTCAATGTATCGACTTTATGTCTAACCCCACAAGTGATCAATTTTAATCTTCAACTTAATAATATTGTCCTCTCGTGGGAAACTGTTATCACAAGTATCTTTCCTATCTCAATTTAACCTCACAGCCATCACAATTTTTGATATATAAGGGTATTAATTTATCAAGGGAAATTTCAAAAACAAGTACATAATTAAGCCCTAATTCTTCTTCAAGACACCATTTCCATTTATATGAGTCAAATCAAAGCATCTTATAATCCAAATCAAATACATGATTCAATGATTTCATCAAGAATTCATGTTATTCATCAAGAATTCACGTTATTTCAAACTTTCTCATTTTAGGCCCAATATGCTTGATAATATCAAACCAAAACACCAATTTCTTTGAACTTACAACAAACAAACCAGCAATTGTTAACACTTAGAAAATATACCTTAACTTGCCTTAAAAGTGAAGAAAATATTTCAATTGTGTGTCCTTTCCTTTTTAGAGCTTCCAAACGAGTGTAATCTAGTTAAAAACACAATACATACAAGAAAACAAGAAAATAAATACCCACATACCCATATAATAGAGTTTTACTCAAAAACAAGCCCTAGGGCCAATGATTTAAAATTAAAATCTTATTGCATAAACATGTTACCCGATACTTGGGGGATCTATATCAAGTTTCATTGAAAACCTAGCTCAATGAGGTTCAAATAATTGAAATAGTTTTTTTGAGTTCATGAGAAAAATTCCTCATTTCCATTAAAATCATGATTTCCTGGTTAAATTTATGTTTAAATGCAAGAAATAGTGTTAGAAATCATTACCCAGTAGCTTAGACTTGAAATCCCTCTTTGATATTGCCAAAAGTGTGAGAAAATTTCCCTTGATATGTGACAATATGAAGAGTTAGGGAGAAATTAAAAAAATCTCATATTTATACCAACAGTGACTGATAAATTGGTCAAATAAATCAATTTGTTGGTCCTGGCCAATTTATCGATCAATGACAGTAGTTCCCTAATAGCAAAAATAGCTATTTTGAAATAATCTGAATGGACCCTCGGGTTTGTTTGGAACCCCTTGCACACAAACCATATATGAAAGTACACTAAATTCGACATTCCGAACTCAATGGAACTATCAAAATACGAGTTCACCAAAAAGGTCAAAATGCTCCCGGGGCCTATGGAAAATAAAAGGGGCCTCATTATAGACCAAAAATCACCTCCCAAATCCAATAAAACCATCATATTTTCAATCTGGGCACTTTAAGTCCCAAAGTCAATCATATACCTTAAAACTCAACTTTATCCCATCAAACAACTCAAAATCACTGCCCATCAAACAGCTCAAAATCACTACGAAAGGTCTAAATAGAAAAACAAAGGTCCTACTGACCAAATCAGCATTCTGGAGCTGATGAAATGATGGATTTTTGTTTTAAGGTCCTGAAATCCAAATGACTCCTAGAGTTTCATAGTTCACGCTCTACAACTTTAAAACTCAAAATTTCCAAAATCTTACTCAAAACTCATTCCGTGCCCAAACCAATCATAGAACCAAACCTAGTTTGGTATAGTGCAACTACGGGAAAGGTAAATCAGTCAAAATGCATAGAAATCAGAAAAATGACCTTGAGGGTCATTACATCAACCCATCAACGTCTAGAACACAAAGGCGATCTTGATAACAGAGAAAGTAGTGCCTTCTACATCTGGAGACTCTTATGGTCAATGAAGACATTTGGAGACTCTTATGGTCAATGAAGACATCTACATGCACTTCATACAAGTAGTGCCTCTAACTCTTCAAAGCAAAAACTATGGCTTCCAGCTCAAGATCATGAGTGGGATACTTCTTCTCATGAACCTTAATCTGTCTACAAACATATGCCACCACCTTACCTTGCTGCATCAACCACTCTCAATACCAACCGGGTAAGTATCATAATACACTAAAATACCTCAGAACCCTCATGTAAAGTCAATATTGGAGCTGAAAGTTAACTTAGTTTTCAAATCTAAAAAACTCTTCTCACAAGCATCTGGCCACTTAAACTTCACCTTCTTATAAGTCAAATGGGTCAAAGGAGCGTCTATGGAAAAGAATCCATGAACAAACCTATAATAATACCTGTGAAACCTAGAAAGTTATGGATATCTGACAGAGAGGTAGGTCTAGGAAAAATCTTGACAATATCAATTTTCTTAGAATCCACTCAAATACCCTCACTGGAAATAAGATAAGCCAAGAAGTCAACTAACTAAATTCAAAAATCACACTTAGAGAATTTATCATAAATATGACACTCTCGAAGAGTCTGCAAAACATTTTATGAGGGTTTTCATGCTCCTCTTCTCTTCTGGAGTAAACATAAATTAATCAACAAAGATAATCACAAACAGGTCCAAAATATATCTTGAACACCTTATTCATGAGGTCTATGAAAGTTGCAGAAGCATTAGTCAAACTAGAAGACGTGACCATAAACTCAAAGAGTCCATAATGGGTATTGAAAACGACCTTAGGAATATCTACCTCTCTTACCTTTAGCTGGTGGTATCCAGAATGAAGATTAATTTTTGAAAAGTGGATAGAACCTTAAAGCTGATTGAACAATTCATTAATCCTCAGGATAGGATATTTTTTTTTTTTTGATTGTTACCTTGTTCTGCTTTGGTAATCTATACATATTTAGAGTGAACCACCTTTCTTTTGTTCGAATAAAATAAAGGCACCCTAGGGACACATACTGGGATAGATAACCCTTTATCTAGGATGTCTGCTAACTGATCCTTCAACTCTTTAATCTCTGCAAGTTCCATCCTACATGGAGGAATTAAAATAGGCAACGTTCCTAGAATAAGTTCTATTCAGAGGTCTATCTCTCTATCAAGAAGGACTCCAAGTAGCTCATCAGGAAACATATAAACAATCTCTTTGACTACAAGGATGGACTGGCTATTGCAAGTCTCAGACTTAGAATCCATAACTTGGTCTAAGTGGTAGATACACCCCTTAATCATATCTATGCTACCCTATAACTCAAGAATAGTCTTATAAAGAAACTCAAAATAGAAAACTCGAGTCCTAAATCCAACAATGGCAGGGAATGAATGAAGCCAATCCATACCAAGAATAGTATAAAAATAGGCCATATATGACTCAAGAATATCATCTAGAATAAACTTACATAGAACAAACATGGGGCAACTATTATACACTATTTTATCTACAATAGAATTACCAATTCATGTGGAGACATAGAAGGACTCAGATAAATATTCAGGACGGACTCTAAACAATCTAGCAACATACAAAAAGACAAATGATAAGGTTGATCTAGGGTCTAACAATATATATACATCAAAGTTATATACTCTTAACAGACCTATCATAATATCAGTTGTGCTCTTGATCTTGTCTGGATCCCAAAACATATATATTTTGGCATTAGCCTCCATTGGTACTAGAAGAAGCACCCTGCTGAGTTGAGCGTGCCCTGGAGATGTTGTTAGAGGATTAGTTTAACTGTAAGTACAACTTTCTCTACCCAAAGATCAATCGTTTTTCTTGTGGACGGTCTTTCCATTTCTCAAATAACTCTTAGAAATACACTCTCAAATAGCGTGACCAATTTGTCCACATCCACAACATCTATCTTGTCCCACACGAAACTTACCTAAATTGTACTTACCACACTTTCCACATGCTAGAGTATTATTTCTCTGAGAAGCTAACTTAATTTAATTTGTTCTACTAACTCTTCGGAGGCCTAAAGTTCTATGAAGGAGCACTGGAGGATGAAAGGGTTGTTCCAACTAGAACCCTACTATTATTGAATGCCTATTAATCCCACCATACTTAGGCTGGATGAACTCAGAATGGTCATTCATACCCTTCTTACTCCGATTACTCTCTCTCCACTTACCTTATCTTTCTCAGTATTCTTTAGATGTACTATTAACTTTCGATATCCATGTCATTATTTAGTGTAGCCATCCTTATTTCCCTTATAAAGTAAGGGGGATTTCAAACAAGCATGTCAATTTTTTAGCATATCTGCAACTATCTCCGAAGTATACCTCAAAAGCTTTGTAAACTTTATCCCATATTCAGCCACAAACATAGATCCCTGCTCCAAACTCAGAGACAAATGGGTCCTCTCCTGCCTTTTCTTCTATAAAAAGATCCTACCCAAGAACACTTCCTTAAAATCATCCCGCGAAGACAGAGTTGCACCAACCACTCTATTCATCCTTCACAAATTACTCTAGGACCTGGTAACATCCTTTAGCTAATAAGATACTAAGTCTACCTAATCCATATCTATCACTCATAATTTCACAGATATAATAAACCTCATATATAAAGTTCTCTAAATCCTCTCCAACCTTAGAACATGGTACTTTGAACGACTTGTCGTCAGCAATTCCCTCATCCTCACCACACTAGAATCGGGAGTTACTAGATGAACCACTAGAACATGAACCTGTTGTTGATCATGAGAAACAATCATTTGATCTAATAAATGGAAGTAATTCTAAACTCTATTGTAATAATGTTATCTAGATGTTAAGGCTCCAGAACTAAAGGAACTGGTTCAGGTTGATTCTGAACTCGAACTTAATAAGCCGGCTATCTTTTGGGAGGCATGCTCATAAATGCATAAATCATGAGTTAGAATAGAAATATCGAAGCTAAAACACAAAGCACGAAATAGAACATGAATAGAGGGATAATTTCTAAATGTTCAGTAGCCTCTCAGTTATAAGTGTGCTACAATCACACCCATAAAAAAGACTCTACCTAACACTGGCTTCTAGGCATCCTAGGACACTTAAAACTAATTTTCTAATACCAAGTTTTGTCATGCCCCCTGCTCACCCCTAGGCACAGTACGACATCTATAGCCACTAGGAGGCCCTAGAAGAACCTTTGGCTCATGCATGGCTCTACTCACTCACACTCACTAGAAGTAAGATCTTAATAACCAAATCAATAATGAAATCTCACAAGATTAAAATATAAATGATGGAATAAATTCAAAAACTCAAGTTTCAATACTACTAATACTTATGTCGGGAAGCCACTACAAACTTACTATTAGACTACTAGTACAAGTCTCTAGTTAGTCTCAAAATAAGAATAAAATAAATTACTACTAAGTCTAAAATCTATAAATAATGAAGTAAATAATTTGAAAGAACTATGTAACTCGAAACAATGAGGACTCACTAAATCATAAACTTCTAAAAATTCGAATCAAGTCATCCTTGAGCATTTGAACGGCTGGCCAGATTTGCATGGTGTAAAACATACAGCATAGAGTATGTGATCAATATATGAAAGGAACTGAGAATAAGAAAGAAAATAATACAAGCTATAGAATATCATAAGGATAAATGGTTATGCAATGCATCAACAAGTTATATAAGTTTAAGCTTAACTCTCAACATCAATAAGGAAATAATATGCTAATATGAAAGATTAGACAATATCAATTAAAAAGATGAACATTCAAAACTATAAAATAAAATCAATAAAGGACTTAGACTCAAGAGTTTTTAATGGAGAATAAAGACTTAGTTAAAAATCTTCTTTACTTCAAAAGACACTCAATATGCCTTAGAAGGTTTATAATTGACATATTCCATGCCTTAGCAACAATACCAACATATTACCCCATGTAGAAGGGTATCCCTATACCATGCCAAATTATAGGCACTCAAACTCTTAGTGGATCCACCAAGACACTCAAAAGTCACACATCAATCCATAATATTTATTTTCTATGCTTGGAGAAATAGGGTATGGGATAGGAGCTTTAACCCTGAATCCTCTCGGTACTAATACTACTCCAAAAATTAATATTTTACACTGCAACACTTTTGACTTAGTCGAACACCCTCAATGGAACCACTATCTAATCTACAAGCTTCAACATTTTAGACTAGTAGAACACCCTCAATGGAACCAACTAGCCCAAGACATCAAGTTAAACCACATTACAAAATATCCTTTATAATTATTTCCAAAATACTCTTGTTCTTCATTAACTTGCAATTCAAGTATAAAATCATCATCTAAATATCAATACTCTAAATTAGACATAATTAGCCAAAAACACTCAATTTGATACTTTTTAGACTTAGTCTTGAAACCATGTAAATATTCAAGTAGTTCATGACAATTCAATACTCAATTTAAGTTCATAATTAAACCCTAAAACATTATCACTTCATGCATTATGACTTTCCTTCAACTTCTAGTAAAACTTTTTTGATCATGTTTTTACAATTCAAAGGGACTATATGACTAACAAATAGATAACATTATCAAGGATCATACAATAATGGGAAATCTCAACATATAGTCTAAAAAATCAAGACAACTCTAGACGTGCTTCTACAACTCTCACTTCATTAGACTAGGGTTTTGGGGAACAAGGGTGAAATAACCGTTGATTATAAGCTAACATACCTAATATAGAACACTTCTATGGAGAAAATTAATGAGAAACACTGCTACAAGAGAACCTAACCCTAACTTTTCTTGGAGAAAAACCTTGCTCTAATTTGATTATTTTCTTGAATAAGAGAAATAAGAAAATAACCCCAGAAAGAGCCAAAACAACCCTGGATTAGTCTAATAAAAGTGGGGAAATTACATAAATTTCCTTTAAAATTATAATTGAAAAGTTGTCACATAGTGCCATGAGTCAACTTACGACTCGTGGGTTGGAGTCATGACTCATGACTCCACTTGTGGCACTCATGGGGATATTTTTTCAAGTTTCTAGATTTATGTCCCATGATTTTACAATATAGGTTGTGAACCCCTATCAAGACTCATAGTTTTCTCATGAGGAATTGGGAAATTTTTTTATAAATTTATATCATTCAAGTCACGAGTAGGAGTCACGACTCATAAGTCCCTCCCACAACTCATGAACCAACTCATGGTCAAGGGAATAAAAAATCAAGTTCTTGGATCTTTGCACCATGAATCTACCATCAAATCATGGTAGCCTCCCATAAGTCATACCACGATGTAATAGTAAAGAAATTTAAATTTTTTCTTAATTCAAATTCAAGTTTCTAGACTAATCCAGGTATGGGGTGTTGCAGCTTCGTATAGTTGAAAGCACCTAATATATGCCAAGATTTTTGAATGTGTGTTTTGGATAAACTCAATAGCTTCTGTTGGTCATGTTATGTCTAGTAAAGGCATTAGAATGGATTTCCAAAAGATAGAGGTTGTGAAGAATTGGACTAGACCTACCATCCCAATAGAGTTACACAATTTCTTTGGGATAAATGGTTATTATAGAAGAACTATGGAGGGTTTCTATTCTATTTCAGATCTATTAAATAAGTTGACACAAAAAATTCAAAGTTTTAGTAATTATATGCTTGTGAAAGAAGCTTCTAAGAGTTGAAAGATAGATTGGCTATGGCACCAGCATTGGCCTTACCAAAAGGAAAAATAGGTTTGCAATTTATCATGATGCTTTAGGTATTGGCCTAGGTTGTATTTTTGATGCAACATGGATAGGTTATAGCATAAACCTCTTAGCAGTTGTAGAAGCACGAAGGAATACCTCACTCGTAATTTAGATCTTCTAGAAGTTGTATTTGCACTTAAGATTTGGAGCTACCATTTGTATGGAGTACATGTTGATATATTCACAAATCATAATGTTAATTTGGGGATTGAAAAAAGAGTTTAATTTGCGGAAAAGGAGTGACTGGAGTTATTGAAAGACTATAATGTTAATATTCCCTACCATCCAAGAAAAGCTAATGTAGAGGCAGATGCTCTCATTCACTTTTCTATGGGTAGACTAGTAAACTTTCCACCCGTTTAGTAGGAATTAGTATGAGAAGTTTAAAGATTACCCAGTCTAGGAGTTAGTCTTTTAGATCTGAAGATGGTGATGTGGTCATATAAAGCACACTAGAGTCTTCATTAGTGGCAGTAGTGAAATAAATATAATATGATGATCCCTTTTTTCTCTAACATAGAGAAGGAATTCAACACATAAAATTTTAGCATTTGATCTCATAGAAGATGGCACCTTAAGGTGTTGAGTGACATTATGTTTCCCAGGTGTATGTGGGTATTGAAATAAAGTTATGGATGAAGTACATTGTTCTCGATACTTTATCCACCTAGGTCCCACAAAGAATTACCACTACCTTAAATAGGTCTATTAGTGGAATGATGTGAAAAGAAAATAGCATAATGCTCCAATTGTTAGCCAGTGAAAGTAGAACATAAAAAGCCCAGCGGCCTAGCTCAGACTATAAACATTATAGTATGGAAATGGGAGGCCATAAACATGGATGTTGTTATAGGTTTACCTTTGTCATTTTGTAACTTTGAATCTATTTGGGTGATAGTTGATCAACTGAAAAAATCATCTCATTTCCTACTATTAAAATCCACAAACACAATAGAAGATTATACCAATTTATATATAAAATAGATTGTTCTCTTGCATGGGACCCCAATGTCCATTATTTCAAATAGAGGTACCCAATTAACAACATATTTTTTGAGGTTGTTTTAGAGAAGTTTAGGCACACAAGTGAACCTACACGTTTTATTCAATCCTTGGACAAATGGACAAGCAAAGTGCATTATTCAAATGCTTAAAGATATTAAGAGCATGCATTCTAGACTTTAAAGGAAATTGGGAAGACCATTTTCCACTAATAGAGTTTGTTTATAATAAAAGCTATCATTCTAGTATTATTATCGCTCTATTTGAATCTCTTTATAGACAATGATGTAGGTCACCTATTGGTTAGTATAAAGTAGGTGAAACTCATATATTGCGACCAAATCTTGTCTATCAAGCAGTAGAAAAGGTATAGCTTATACAAGAGTGGTTAAAGTTTGCTCAATGCTGAAATAGATCTTACACAAATGTGAGATATAGTGAACTAGAGTTCCAAGTGTAGGAATGGGTATTCATGAAGGTATCACTTATGAAGGGGTCTATATAATTTTTCAAGAAGGGTAAGTTGAGCCCAAGATATATTGGGCCTTACATAATCATAAATAGGGTTGGCAAGATAGCCTATGAGATAATATTTACTTCTAAAGCTAGCAGCAATATATCCAGTCTTTCATGTGTCTACGTTGCATAAGTGCTTAGCAGATCCTTCTAAAGTTATTCCAACAAAGGGAATATAATTCTTAGATGAGTTTTCATATGAAGAAGTCCTTGTTGCCATAATAGATAGACAAATCAGAAAATAATAACGAAGGAAACAGCTTTGGTTAAATTTCTATGGAAAATTCAGAATATAGAAGAAGCCACATAGGAAACAGAGGCTAATATGAAGGCTAAGTATCCTTATTTATCCCATGAAGAAGTAGAGGGTTCTTAAAGTTGTTTCTTCTATCATTAAAGTATCAGTTTTATTTTCACCTATTAGTACTACTAGATTTATATATTTCGTGTTCAAGTACTTAATACATGTCTATGACTCAAAAACTTCAATTGTTTCAAATATTTGGTATGTCCAAGTGATGAGGTATAAGATAAGTTATATCAGTTACTATAGATTTCATTCATATAAGGCCAATTAGAGCCTCAGTGATATTTGTTGAGTATTATTTCATTGTGACACTATGTGAAGCATATTGTACGTATTC
>JBDJHY010245048.1:0-10768 GCA_039654485.1 Withania somnifera
TGGGGCAACTACCGAAATGCCCTAGGATGCAAGATACTGTGTATTTATCATAAATGACCTGGAGGGTCATTACATTTACCTTTCCTATACCCATTATTTTTTTTAGTCATGCTACACTTCTACATCATTACTTGATGCAGGTTTTAGTATGAGTTATCTAGGTGGATGCAATCATGCGGACTAGATTATTATTGTTCAGGAGATATGGTAAGTAGTTGGCATTTATTTTAGCCAGTCTTCCTTCTGCCTCTACATTTGTTCCACTTAGATTCTTGTTAGCTATTTTTTTGTTTCTTCCCTGTTGTGGGTTGTATTTCGTACCTCTTTGTATTTAGATTCTCTACAACCATGATACCAGGTTTTGTGGGATTCATGTTCAGTTATGTATTTTCTATTCTATTTCTATTCCTTCTCTTCATCTCATTTCCTTTTTCTATTGGGTACTTAGTACTAGACCATCGCCACTTGCTCTGGGACCAGGTTAGGCTTGTCTACAGGTAAAATATAGATTCCATCACAACTCGATTTTTAGGTCGTGAAAGAGTTATATTAGAACTCTAGGTTCCCTAGTGTCTATGTTTTTCTGATCAAGTGTTCAATAGAGTCCCATAGATTGGTATTTAGACATTCGTATCCTATCTTCGAGACGTTATAGCGAACTCTTTAGGAAAGACTCTCACTCTTAATTCATTACATGCATTGTATGTTCATTGGGCTTCTTACCATTCTATTCGGTCGTACTCTTTCTTGATAGCTAGGAAGAGGCCCTCGGTGGGAAAAAGTTTAGAATTATAATCGTGCACTAGAAGGATACATCATTAGATACAGATTTTGGGAGACACTTGGGCTCTAACATGATAACTTCCATACCAATTCAGCAGAATGCCAGAGTTCATTTTTAAGTACCATTAGGTGTCTTAAGAGAGAATTGGTTGAGGATGGGTCCGATTGGTTTCTAGAAGGGGGCCCTTGACTGTTAGGACAATACAACATTATTTGATAGAATAATAGACATATCCTTACAAAGTATTCTATGAGGGGATTGGTTGTCACTTTGTATGACGCTAGAGCACTTGGTAGTAGTAGGAATTATCCTTGGACAGATATTTAGATAGTTTTTGGCCCTTGAAGAGGCTTGTTATGAGACCTAGGTGTTGGGTTCAAACATTAGACCATGAATTGCCTCCTTCCTGGGGTTGTTTTGCTATAGAATCTAAACAAGATTAGCCAGATTTTGGTTTTTTCCCATCCATCTTCTCCCTGAGTTCTCAGTATAATTCCAGTGATATATGATTATGAGTGAGCGATATGATAGACAGTGATTTAAGCGGGAATATCAAATTTGGTTAGGCTAGACTAGTCTGCCAGTTTGGATCTTTTCTCAATCAGCCGACAGAGGCCAGGGTATTTAGAGTGGTCACCCTGTTAGGGGCATATCTCCAAGTTCCCTGGGATATAGAATCAAAATTAGTATAGTGAGGTCCATTCTAAGTAGGATCAGGTTATTATGAGTATGGTAAGCTAGGTTGCTGGGTATATGGTGTCCGTAATGCTGTGGCCATGGAGTCGATAGTGATTTTAGTCTTACCTTATAGTTAGTGCGACTGGTTTTATTATTAGATCTTGTATTCTTGTGATGGGCTTGATCTTTGGGCTAGGGAGTGCCCTGGTTGTGGGTGCCTTAGTCAGCTGGCTAGTAGGTTCTTCCAGCATTTCTTCACTTTTCAACTTGTGGTCGTGGGGCAGGGTATGCATATAATGTTATCTTTGTAGGCAAAGTCAGAAGTCATTTATGGTACTTGATGTTGTTGATTGTTGGTCGGTGGTTTCGTTAGTTCTGAGAGTATGTTTTAGGTATGTACTAGTCCTTGTAGTCCCAAAGCTGATGATTTGATTCAAACCATTCTTTTTTATGCCAATTGTACCAGATATTCCATCTGCTTATGCATATAGGAAATGTGTTGAGAATTTTGATACCTTCATATTTGGGAGGTCTTTTGACTTTATTAGGTCCCAGTTTTTATTATTTCAGACAGCATCACATGATTCAATTATTGTTGCTGATGAGTGGCCTAAAAACCACTCATTATATCTAATTGAATCATTAAATTGCTTGATTTAGTAACCTTTGTAACAACTTTGGACGTTAGCTTGGTGTATTTTTCAAGTAAGTACATGATTTTTAAGGAACCAAGCAGAGTGGAGCTGAAATTCAGCTTCAGAGACCAAAATGTTTTCATGGAAAATGAACAGAGAACCACTGTCTCTGATGGTAGACCACTATCTTAGTGCAACCATTGACATGCAAGCTAGGAAGGTGACATGAGAGACTAGCAAAGATGACGGACCACACTCCTTAGACGGAGGGCAACCAGTGATAACGATAGACCTCCATCCAAGATAGCGGTGGATTTAAGTGACCTCTATCGCTGAAATATTTGAAGTATAAAAGGAATATTTTTCAAAATATGAAGGGAGAAAAAAAATTAGAGAGAGAAAGAACGAATTCTAGAGAGAGATACAAGAGAGAAAAGCAAGAAAATAGTTGTTGATTGATTTTATTTCAATTTTTGTTGGTTTTGGATCAGTTTTGTAAAAATTTAAGAAGAAGATCGTGATTGAAACATTGGATCTATGTCTGATTATGTGCCTCTCAATGGTAACCATTCTTCCTCCTTAATTATATGTAGCTAATCCATTATACTTAGGGATGTACTGATAAATATGCTTTAGTTAATGGTTATGGGTGATGGGTTTTTGACTTATTTAGCATGTGTATGTGTTAGGTCTACTGATGAACCCATGTTCTAAATTGAATTGGAGGTCCCAAACTCTAAGTCATTGTGTAGTCAAGCATAGGAGCCAAGAGAGTGCAGATATGCTTATGGGTTTGTCAATAGCATTGGTTGGACTTGTTTCGATTAACTAGAATACTAGAGATAGGTTGCTAGATAGTGAGGCTTAAGGTTGCATTTAATGGTGCGTTCATGCTCTCGAGAGATTGACATGAACACTACGAAACATAAAATAGAGATGTTTACACGTCCACTTATAATCTAGCTTACACAACATTGACACGCAAAAATCAAGTCAAATTCCCTATCACCATTGCTACTAACTAATGGTATCTATACAAATTCCCAAGTAGCTAAACCCCAAAAAATTCACAGCATTTGTATTTGTTTACTCATTGTCTTATGAAAGCTAGAAACTGGAATATCATAGAATTGAAACAAACACATTATTTTACCTAATTCTCGCATCCCTTCTATCTTTGACAGCAAAATAGAGCTCTTGCAATAGTGTAACCACCTACGGCATGGTTTGGCCTCCTTTATTGCCATCAAGTAGCGGATGATAGACTAATCGGTGTGGACTATCACTTCAGTGCCTAAAAGATAGGATCCATACACCATAACTACAAGTTCTTGTTCTATCACAGTGTAATTTCCCTAGGACACACTTATTGTCCGACTTGCATAATAAATCAATGAAACACTTTGTATTTCTTTAGGCCCAATGCCAGCCTAAGATCTAACCTACTGGAATCATACATGATCTCGAAAGGGAGAGACCAATCTGAACCTATCATGACTGGAGTGGTGGTGAGTTTCTCTTTCATCGCCTCAATGGCTTTCAAGCATTTGTCATCCAAGCTAAATGTTTCCTTTTTTCAAAAAGCTTGCACAATGGTAGAGAAATTTTTAAGAAGTCTTTTATGAAGCGGCGTTAAAAACCGACATGACCCAGGAAGCTCTTGACTCCTTTAACATTGATTGGGGGAGGTAACCTCAAAATAACCTAAAGTTTGGATTGATCGAACCATGAAGTGGCATTTTTCCAAATTGATCCCTAGGTTGTTTTCCAAAGATCTTTTCAAGGCCATGCTATAATGCTTAAGGCACTCCTCAAATGAGTCACCCACCACTGAAAAATCAACCATGAAAACTTCAACAGTGGCCTCCTCCATATCAGAAAAAATGGACAAAATGCACCTTTGAAAAGTGGCAGGGGAATTACAAAGGTCAAATGGCATACGCTGGAAAGGAAAGGTGTCATAAGGATAAGTTAATGTGATCTCCTTTTGTCCTCCAGGGCTATTGCAATTTGGTTGTTTCCAACCCACTAGTTTATCAAGCATTTGGTCAAAGAACAGCATTGGAAAGTGGTCTTATTTGGTAAAAGAATTTAGTTTTTGGTAGTCCATGCATACCCTCTACCCAATTATTTTAATTCTCCACTACCGTCATGCCCCCCTTTATGGGTAAACATTGGACCGGGCTCGCCCATGGACTATTGGAGATTGGGTAAACTACCCCCACATCTAGCTTTTTGATGATTTTCTTCTTTACCACTTCTTGCATGGGCTTATTAAGCATTCTTTGGTGCTTCACACTACTTTTGGCTTCAGGGATCAACTATATCTTATGGATACAAATACCCGAAGGAATGCCAATAATATTCGCTATCGACTATCCAATAACCTTGATAAATTTTTGAGAACGGACCCCAATGCATCAATTTGCCATGCTACCAATGAAGATGAAATAATAACTTGCAAGGTGTTGTTGCTTCCCAAATAAAGGTATTTCAAATGACTTGGGAGAATCTTTACCGATGGGCTATCCGCATTCATCAAATCAAGGTCTAATTTTATTGGATTCGCTGAACAAAGTTCTAATCTATGTAGAAAAACTACCACTTCATCATAGTCGGTCACTTCATTGCCCTAATAATTTAGCGATAACACTGCAGGGGACACTCTGACACTTTCCAGCTCAGTGACTTGTGCAACTTCTTCATCAACCACATCAAGCATAGTGACTACATGCAAGTCACTTGGTTGTTTCATAGACTTGCACACATTGAACGTCACCTTTTCCTTATTTACTTGAAATTTGAGTTTCCCACTTTCAACATCCACAAGGGCCCTCCCCATAGTAAGGAACGGGTGGCCCAAAATAATAGGGCTCTTAAAGTCAACTTGACAATCAAGCACTATCTATTCGGTTAGGAAAATAAACTTGTCAACCTTAACCAACATATTGAATAATATACCGATGGGTTATTTGATTGACTGGCTGGCCATCAATAGTTGCATGGTGGTGGGTTTTGGCGCACCTAAGCCTAACTACTTATAGATGGCGTATGGCATCAGATTTATACTTGCTCACGGTCACATAATGCTTTTGGAAATTCATAGAAGCCAATAGTGCAAGGAATAGTGAATGCCCCTGGATCTTTCTTCTTAACCACCGAACTATTGGTCACTATTTCACTTCAATGATGAGAGACTTATGTTGTCTCAAAATCCAAACACATCTTCTTCGCTACTAATTCTTTCATGAACTGGACATAACCCGATATTTGCGTCAAGGCCTCTATCAATGGGATGTTGATGGACAACCTATTGAGTATGGAAAGAAAATTGGAATTCGAGTCCTCATTTTCATTCCTGAGCCATTGTGGGAAGGGGGGCCTTACCTTGGGTAACATCTTTTTTTGAGTGTCTTCCATCACTTTCTCTCCCATATTGGACTTTAAAAATTGAGGACCATTGCTTGTCTCAACTTCCTTAGGCTGCAGAATTTTCTCATCATATTTTTCAATGGGATCATGTTAAATAACAATCTCTTCTTTTCCCTTTTCCATTGTAGCAACAACTTCATCCGCATTGTCTACAAGAAATCTTTTGCCACTTCGTGTGACCATGGCCATACCATGTGCATTGTTCTTAGGATTTCAAACTATGTAACATGGCAAGACCCCCTTTTGAGGAGCATTCAATTAAGGAGACATTTGGCCCATCTGGGCCTCAATTTATTTGATTATGGCTGAATAGGATAACACCATTTGATTCATTGAGAAGATGTCGCCTTTCATACTGCGCATCTCTTGATTTCTACTCCAGACGTCCTTGTCGATACCATCCACTTTCTCAAGGATTTTAGCTAACATGGCTTCCATCTTAGAAGTAGATGATGAGCTTTCTTCTTCTTGGGGTCGTGCTCTTTTATTTGGAGGAACATAGTGGTCACAATCTTTCCTCTCCTTTTAATCCTGGTAGCGATCAAATGCATCTTTATTTCTTTTCATTTCTTGATCATATGATTTCCCACTTTATCTCAGTTCCAACCTTTATTCCCTATTTTCCATTGATAGGCTGGCCGAGAACCCATCCCATGACCATTCATAAACTTCACCTCCTCCTCATACATAGATGAAAATTCTTATTCATCATTAAATCTATCACGTTGCTCAACTATGGCATGCACGAGCTTAGCTAAGGCACCCATGATGTGTTTGGCAATAAGATCAATTTGGGTAATTAGTTTGGCAATCTTTTCTTCATAGTCGTCATTTTCCTCATGGGGTAGCCACTCAGAAATAAGGACGGAGCACCCACTTATACCTCGACATCCTGAGTATTTCACGCTCTATTGTTAGTAGCCAACTAATCAAGGAGAAAAGAAGCCAACCTAAATATTGTATTTTCCATGGACCCCCTCACTAGGTGTTCTGCCAAGGTCTTGTTCAAAGAACTAAGTGCTCTACAAAAAATTTGGAGTAGCACTTTGTCCGGTGTATCATGATCATGACATTTTGCAATGGCTTTCTTAAACCTTATCCAATCCTCATGCAAAGACTCTTGGTTACTAGACTTGAAGGTAGTGATAGCATCTCGAAGTTGAATCATGTGGGAGTGTGGAACGAATCATCACAAGAAGGCCCTTTTAATTCTTCCCATGTAGTGATCGACCAGTGGGGAAGTTCCCCCAACCATACAACAACTTCTCGTATTAGGGAGAATGGAAAGAGCCTCAGCCACAGAGATTCTTGAGAAATGTTGTAGATGATAAATGGGTTGCACATTTCCAAAAATTTCATTAAATATTCATGTGGGACTTCATATGGAAATCCTCCAAATAATCCTTTCATTTGAAGTAGATGCAACGTTGTGCTTGTCACATGAAAAATGGTATTCCCCTCAGTTCGAGGTAGTCGAATGGCACTTGTGAATCTTATGTCTTTCATGTATTCATTTTCCACATCAGGGCCACCCCAATTGTAAGAGTAGTTTTCATGGTTACTCCTTCTCATATCGTCACCTATTTGAGAACAAGAGAGAAAACAAGTGAAATTCAGTTAATTAGCACCAAGAAGTGAATAATTAAACTAGAAAAGAAAAATAAAACTTTTCACTCCCAGCATTGGCACCAAAAATGATAACGCTTAATTTCACTTTCAAAACCAATTAAAATATGCATACGATCATTGTCAAGTATAATTACCCAACTATGAGTCAGGGTCGAATTCATGGGGATTGCCTTAGCCTATGTTAACAACAGTGTAATGATTCACTAAGCAATGCTAATTAACTTAATAAAAGAGAAAATAAAAATGGGGGTGTTTTTTAATGCTATAATATTTTAGTTTTCAAGCTTTCACAAGACAATGAGTAAGCAAATAAAATTTTGTGAATTTTTGGGGGTTTAGCTACTTGGGAATATGCATAGGTAACGTTAGTTAGTAGCAAGTGTGATAGGGAATTTGACTTAATTATTGTGTGTCAATGTTGTGTAAGCTATGTTATAAGTGAACATGTAAACATCTCTATTTTATGGCTCGTACTGTTCATGTCAATCCCTCAAGAGAATGAACACACCATTAAATACAACCTTAAGACTTACCATGTAGCAATCTATCTCTAGTATGCTAGTTAATCAGAATAGGTCGAACCAATGCTATTGAGAAACCCACAGGCATAACTGCACTCTCGTGGCTCCTATACTTGATTACAAAATGACTTAGAGATTGTGACCTCTAATTCAATACAAAACACGGGTTTCCCAATATACTCAACACATACACACACTAAATAAGGTAAACACCCATCATCCATAACCATTAACTAAAGCATATTATTAGCACATCCCCAAGTATAATGGATTAGCTATACATAATTAAAGAGCAAGAATGGTACCTTTGATAGGCAAATAATCAAAGGTAGTTCAAATGTTTCAGCCATAATCTTTTTCTCATATTAATACAAAACTAAATCTAAAACCAACAAAACTTGAAATAAAATCAATCAACAAATGTTTTCTTGATTTTCTCTCTTGTATCTCTCTCTAAAATTCATTTTTTCCTCTCTTTAGTTTCTATTCTCCCTTCATATTTTGAAAAAATTCCTTTTATACTTTACAGATTTCTACGATGACGGTCCGCTGTTATCACTAGTACGTCACTGTCTATAGCAGCAAAGACGGCAATGCAGCCCTAGGGGACAGCGGTCCACCGTCTAAGGAGGGAGGTCCTCCATCTTTGTCAGTCTCACATGTCACCTTCTTAGCTTATATGGAGGTAGGTGGACTAAGATAGTGGTCTCCTGTCAGGGATGACGGTGCACTCTTCCACCTCCATGAAGACATTATGTTCTCCAAACTCTGCATATCAGCTCCACTCTACTTATTTCCTCAAAATTTATATACTTACCTAAAAATACTCCAAGCTAACGTCAGAAGTTAATACAATGGTGATGAAAATAAGAAAATTAGTGATGCAATAAGATGTAAGTGGCTTTTAGGCCACTCATTATTTGTCGAGGACAGTGTGTTCTTAACTTCCCATCCACCAACCGATGGCTAGCATGAGTGGATTTTCGAACTCCTAATGATATATCTGTTTAGGGGATGCCATTCGGAGCTGACTCTTGATAGTTGAACTTTAAGTAAGTGAGTTTTGAGTACCGCAGTCAATGTGGTGTACTACTGCGACTCACTATTCCTTAGTACAATCGGAAGAAGATTATCATGGATTTTGTTTTGGACTCCCGCATAACACCAGGGGTTAGGATTGTATATGGATCATTGTGGATTGATTGACCCAAACACATTGACTTTTTACTAATTGTACCTTCTTGTGATGCCGAGAGTATGTTGTCATTTATGTTAGGGAGATTCTTCATTTGTATTAGGTGCTGACTTTTATTATATCAGTCAGGAGTAAGCGGTTTTCTTTACGGTTCTCCAGACCTATGCAATATGAGTTGGGTGCTACAATAGCATTCAATTCAACTTTTCACCTAGAGATAGCCAGGTAGTTTGAGCAAACCATCCAAGTTCTTCAGGACATATTCTCGATTTACATTTTTATTTCAATGGTATGAGGGTCAGTATACCACTTTAGGAGGGTTCTCCTACAGTAGTAGGTTTCAATTTTAGAATCCAAATAGTAAGTACATTGCAGAATACAAATTAGTGGGTATAAAAATATTGATATTTGACCTCCGACTTCTGGTTTGATTTAAGATACTTCAAAGTGTTAGACCTATGAGCCATTTAGATAGCAGACCATAGGTAGAGGGGCCATACTGAGTGGAGGCAATGCTTCTTGGATTTAGTGTTAAGGATTTTATGATTTTAGGCTCAATTAGACTAGTAGGAGATAAAGGAGAAGATTAGAAAATTTAAACATGGAGTGGCCTACCTTCAGAGTTAATGGAAGTACACCCTATTTTAGCCACATCTTCGTGCCTCTGTCGTATCGACCAAAACACCTTATTCTAGCCACATCTTCGTGCATCTATGATATACACCAGATCCATCTCGTATATTTTATTGTAAGTCATCTTGGTTGGATGACTGGTTAGTTTGTGTCGGGCACCTTAAGGCAGCTATTGAAGAAAGATGTAGATGGATCGGGTCTAGAAATTATTCTATTAAGAGAGTTTGTTGGATGTATGGTATAGTTAAGGAGGTAATTTGGAAGTTAAAAGTTATAGTGTGAAATGTCCTTTTTTAATTGTGTTAGACTTCGGTGCCCTCCTGATTGACTTTGTTGAACAAAAGCTTCTTTAGTGGTGGATGTTGTAATGGCTTTCAGAGATATTTTTGTGATTACCACAATCTCTAAGTGTTTAGAGTGTTCTTGTAATGGCCACAAGTCATTTATGACTTTTTGAGATCGATTAGTTTGCCCCCTACTAGTCTTACAGGGTTAGATTCCTTTGTAATTATAGTTTTTTTTAGACTTACTCAGCCTATACAATCTCAAATCATCTTTTCATCAATTACCTATGTCTAGAACATCTATTACATAATGATTACATATATTAAGAGTTAGAATTGGAAACCTCTTCCATTCCATTAGATAGAAGACCATAGATAGAAGGTCCATACAGAGTTGAATCATTGCTTCTTGGGTTTAGTGTTGAGGATTTTATTATTTCAGGCTTAATTAGGATAGTAGGAGATCAAAGAGAAGATTAGAAAACTTACACACAGATTGGCCTACCATTAAAGTTATTGGAGGTACACATTATTCTAGCCATATATTGGTGCCTCTATGCTATACACCAGATTCATCTCGTACATTTTATTGTGAATCATCTTAGTTCGACGACTGGTTAGCTTGTGCCAGGCACCTTGAGCCAGCTATTGAGGAAAGATGTATATGGATCGGGTTTAGAAATGATTCTATTAGGAGAGTTCATTGGATGAATGGTATAGTTAAGGAGGTAATTTAGAACTTGAAAGTCATCGTGTTATAAGTCCTATTTTAATTGTTTCAACTATTAGTGCCCTCCTTCTTGTCTTTCATAAATGAAAGATTCTTTAATGGTGGATTTATAATTTCCCTTGGGGTTTTTTTTGTGATTCCCGCAATCTCTAAGCATTTAGAGCGTTCTTGTCACTACCCCAAGTTGTTTATGACTTGTTGAGACCGATATGTTGACTCCTGGTAGTTTTATGTGTTAAATTCCTTT